>JAJOOH010002166.1:0-46555 GCA_029582605.1 Solanum gracilifrons | reverse complement strand
TCGACACTTACCAACAAGAAGTGTGTGTTCTTGAATTCCAGCCAAAAAGGGCCAAGTTTCTCTTGTGATTTTGAAGAACACTCTGTTTAGGTATGTTTCTAAGGTTATAAGGCTTGAGGAAAACGAAATTACTAAAGGAGGGGTGAAAATATATAGTCAACAAGTGATGTTTATCCCTTGGGCAGCTGTCCTTCAAAGGTGCTGCCCAAAAATTTGTGTGCTGCCCAAAATGTATACATATACACTTATATATATATCCCTCATCTCCTTTTAAAGTTAACCATAATTCTAATTAGAATATTACCTAAACACCCCATCGCAAATCCTTAAATTACGATAAGAATTTATGCTAAGCAAGTTGGCAATTATCACAACACTTCAAGTTTCCAAAACGAGACTAAAACATATTCTAGTAATTAAGCAACAGTAAATCCACATGCGACTCTTGGTTAGTATTTAGGGGTGTTACAGACTTTGATCAATGAAGTTATGTTTGCTTCAAATACAAAAATGTGTTCAAATGGATCGTTTATTATCAAACTAATTGTAACGTAGGCCTACCTCAGCCAAAAATAGGTTCTACATTAGGACTCATTTTGAATGTTGCTAAGTTAGCCTATATGTGTGTTACACTTGCTTATTTATTACATCTTTCAATATCTCCCAAACTAACATGGTTTCTCTTTTTCTTTCTTTTCTTTTGATTTTGTTCATGATTTATTCCAAAAAGTGCATCTATTTTTGTCGACTTGCAAACTAGCTGACTCATGATGCAACATTCTATCAAAATGAAATATGACCGATAAAGACAAGTTCAATGCTACCACAAACATAATATACCTATTGAGAACCTCGAAGGTTCTCGAAATGTAACATATATTCAAAATGAAGAGAAAATGGCTCACATGGAGCAAGAACTTGAGATCTTGAGGGAAGAATTACATCAAGTGCGAGACTTGACCAAACTGTCGGTTACCACTCTCCCAACTTTTAAGACGCCTATCTACTTCCCAAAGGCTGAATTTCCTTCCGCCAACTTACCAAATCAGCCAGGACAAACTCAACACGCTCCTTCTCATGGTCGAGTTCCACTAGCTTCTCCAACCGCAGTCAGGACCGTTATTGACCTCTCTAACCGCGACCCTACCATACCTATAATATAGCAGATACTTGGGAAACATGTCGCTGCTCTCTATAAGCCACATGTTCCACCCGTATATAGCGATGGACCTCCTACCTTCACAATGCCAGTTGTGGTTAATGTCCCGTACGAAGTCGATCAATATGTAGAAATGGAGAAAAATGCTCGGTTGAAAGAGGATGCATTGATAAATGCCAAACTTAATGCCCTTTTCTGCACGTCTTTCAGCTATGTCTTCAAATCTCCGCGTCTGAACTTATTTCCTGAAAACATGAGAAAAACACATAAGAACTAATACAAAATGGCCCTAGATATGCCTCAAGTCAAATGTATTAACAATACCATAAACTCACGGTATATCACTACTTAGCTTGCCCTTTGCTCAAGAACCTAGGCCAATGGGACAGCCCCTTAGGCAATCACAAGGGCACAAGGGCAACTCGCCCAACCCTTTGGGCGATCAAACATCCCCATCGCCAAAAGGTCCCTCAATGAACAAGGTTTAATCCACTCAATCTTGCTAGCCTAGGCCCTTGCTTGCACCCAAGGCTTCCTCCTTGCTCAATTAAGTTCTTAAACAACCTAGACATGAACTTAAGGTCACACTAACCCACACGACGAGGCTCTAGTTCAACCTATTATTTTGCGAGTCATTACACTTGTCCTTGCTGCCTTGTGGTTTATTTTGAGTTTCATATGCCAGACTCACAATCCATCTGATATTAAGTATGTCCTAGTTATGAATCTGTAATTGTTTTTCTCGTTAGAATAAAACCAACACGAGTATCTTCAAAAAATATATATTTTTTAAAACTAAACTAATCAACTTAAAGGATCTCCCTTTCACAAATGGTTGGTCCCTAATCACTTAATAGGTGTTTGTTATTTCATAGAAATCTGACCAGAATATGTCATTAATATTAATTCTCTTTCTAGAAAGAATATTAGTTGTATGTTTTCTCTCGTCTTAAAATTATCTTGTTCAATATTTATTGGACCTGTTTTGTACCTGCTACTTTTGTTTTTATATCAGATTCCTTCCTTACTTATTACTACCTTAATATTATCTTAAAATAGGTGCAAGAGTCTTAAAGTTTGAGTATATGATGTAGTTGTCTCGACCCATTAAGGGAGTTAGCACTAGTTTTAAGTTAACTGGGTAAACTTGACTTTGAATTACAGCTTGTTGTCCTTGTTATTTGCCATATAAATTTAGTCTATTCTTGTGAGTTGTGCTTAATTTTCCCATAATTTGATGTTTACGTGATATTTTCTTAGTTCAAACCTCAAGAGGGTAGCATGAATGTCCTCATGTATTACCTAGTCTAATTTAACTCAGTTACCTAGTCCAATTTAAACTAGTTACATTATTTACCATTATCTTTTCTTTTTCTTTTTCTCTTCTCATGTTTCTAATCTGTTGCTTCTTTATGTCTTATGTTTCATGTACAACCGGAGGGCTGAAGTTTCTAATTTGGAAATCGTTTTTGGCTCAAAATATTGGGTCAACAACATGTAGGATCATCGCAATGCTTGGTGTCACGACCCGAGCCTACAACTTAGACGTGACCGACACTCGAGAACCATTGTTGGTCCTAAGCGAACCCTCATCCTGGCTGACTACAAGTGGAAGACTAACTCAAGAATACAAAGCTTAAAACTGAATAAAATTCATTGAACTCAAATACAAAGCTTTAACTCAAATGATCAACTCTGAATATAATAGAACATTTAACTAGCCAAAAATAGACAACTCAAGTCTTTAAAACATTTAACAAGATAAATGCAACAGACTTTTCAAACACAACTGTCTATCTATGAAGCCTCTAAATGACAAAGATGGAAGTCGAGACAAGACCCATGACATACTGACTAAACTGAAAGTAAATGGAACCCTCCAGAAGCAAGGAGGCTTACCATTTCTAACTCGAACTGCAAATGGTCTCAACGAAGCTTCTGTTGTTGACCCTGAATACCTGTATCTGCATCAGAAAAGATGCAGGCCAAATGGCGCCAGTACATAAAATGTACGAGCATGTAAGGAGAATTCTAAAGCATAAACACAAGAGTGAACTGATGGAAAAGAAACATACTTACCTCTTCTCAAACTCACTCAACTCAACTCAATCTCCCCTCAAGAATAGGATACTCAACTCAAGGAAACATAGTTCAACTCAACTTAGAGAAATAGGGCTCAACTCAACAATAAGATACTCAACTTTGTGAAACATTGTTCAACTCAATAATAAGATATTCAACTCAGTGAAATAAGACTCAACTCAATAATAAGATACTCAACCCTGTGAAACATATTTCCACTCAACTCTGGATACTCAACTCAATATAAAGCAACAATAAAAGATGCAATATATGGAAAGCTTTGAAAACAGTAGATAGCAACTCCATGTATTAGAACATATAATGTAACTTTGTTTGTATGCAAGAATACAAAATAAAATTTATTTGTATTTAAAAAAACAAAATAAACTCGGGGGCAGATTCTCTAACCGACAATCATCACTACAAGCTATGTGATGATACAACATCTAGCCCATGTTCCAAAACTGTCCTATACTTTTCTAAGGTATATAACCTACTACTAAGTGGATCCACTAGTCTATGCTAAAAAAATATTAAGGAATCATCTAAAAAGTATGACCCTTTCTACCCACGTTGGTTACATAGTTTATGGGGGCTATGAGTTATTTGAACTTTCTCACATATCGGTGCTCAATACGACTCCCAAAATATACCTAGCTCATATGTTTAAAAAATCATAACTCTTTCTGTGGTTTGAGATTATTACTAAAAAATCTTTCTCTTAAAAGAGAGGGTACTTAAAACTGCTCAAAACTCTTTTGGAAATCTAAGTTTCCTCCTATTTTAAATATGAAAGCATTTACTCTTGGGAATACTTAGTTCCCATATATACATTTTAAAAAATGAACTCAACTCTACTCTTTCTTAAACTCAAATGATCATGTCTTAAAACAAGTTTAGAAAAAAATTGTAAAATACTCTCGAATAGGGTTCATGCCAAATTATGGACGTGAACGACTGTAACACCCCGTATTCGAAAAAGGGGATTTAGTCAAATTATAGAAGTTGCAGGTGCCAGGCATGGAGGCTAATCATGGACTGTAGGTGTGGTCCGTGGGTTGGCCACCCTACCAAAGTTTAGACGTCCAGGACCATGGCTCGACCTACAGACCATAGGTCAGACTACGGTTCGTGGTCATGGTCTGTGGTTCGAGGCCCAAATGTCATGTCTCTGACCACCATCGATGATCATGCAAGAATGACCATAGGTCAATCCATGGTCCGTCAATGGTTGGCCGTAGGTCAGGGTCATTTTTCCCATAATCTCTGAATCTATTGACGGTCAACCAGGATGAACTGTAGTTTAGACCACGGTCAGTCGGCTGGGATCCGTCGATCGTGGGCTAGTAGTTATTTATAGAGGAAGTAGCGTCTTTTCCTAATTAATTAATCCCTATACTATGTAGTTTTGCCTAAGTTTAAAACCCCTATATAAGCATTTTTACACCCAAATTTACCACATTTAATTCATTCTTCCTAATTCCCAAAAAAACCAAATTACTCTCAAATATTCTCTCTCTAGCAATTGGAGAAGAAGAAGAAGATTCAACCTAGGGTTTTAAGCTAAGGTTCCAATTCTTCCATTGAAGGCTAGCATTTGGATTCAAGGTATGGTCGTTTTCATCCATGAATCTCTTTCCTTCATGGAGTCCCCAAATTTCTCTATTTCAAAAGGTAGAATTCCCGAATTAGCTAGGGTTTTCTTCAATTACCATGGGTTCTTTTGATTATTGATCTTAATGATTGAATTATGTTCTAATATGCATAAATTTATGATTTACAATGCTTTTATGATGTTTCCCCTATGAACCTATGCAAACCCCCATGTTTCCAAATTGTTGCCATATGATGTGGGTTGTTGATTATAAAAGAGAAGTTTTATGATCTAAAGCATGAAGTAATAGAATCGCATGAATTTATGATAAAAATCCCTATCTAATGCTTGAATTCTAGATTTGGTGATTGAAAGCAAGCTTTGAACATTGAAAGGGCAAAGTATGAGTTTATGCATGATCTTAAGAAAGCTATGAAAATGTTTTAAGGGTGCTTTGAGAGTGAAGTGCCAATGTTGTTGTTGTGTTGTTTAAATGATATTCTCATAAACACTTACAACCAAGATGTGAACGATTTTCTCACATAAAAAGGATTCTTAGGTTGAAAGGCTATTCTCACCTAATTGAATCAAAGAATAAGAGCTATGCTAATAAAACTAGCTTGGCTTAGTTTTCCAAGGACAACTTTCCATGAATGATAAGAATAAGTAAGAATTGACTATTCCGTGGGAGTTATGCTTAGCATCGAGTGGATATTGATGTGAGATGGAAGCTTTCCATTAGTAGAGGCCAAGTTTCTAGAAACAATCTCTTGTGATGGAAGCTCTCTCGTTGGTAGAAGCTGGGTTTCTAGTAACAATATCCGTATCCCATAAACTATGTTTCCTCATAGGATGATTAGCTAGTGATCCACTTAACCTAGACGTTCATTGTTCTACCTTAGGCAAGTAGAACAAACCTTTTTGGTGTGGGACACACGGGGGATCATGTTATAGCTCACATGGTCTCTATGTCGATTAAGGCTATTTTTCCCACAACAAGACTTAAAGTGAACTAAGGTTACTCAAGGATTATCTCATATGTGTTCAAGGTTTTAAAGATGATTTAGCTTGCATTGACCACATTGTTATGACTTGTGTTTTCTAGCTCTCTTATATCATGTTATAATTGGTCAATTGCATGTCATGAAATGAAATGTCATTTCTAAGAATGTTTTAAATGGTTTTATGCATGGCTATTATACATAGTGCATTTTTGTACTAACACATATACTCTTGCCTACATTTGTCGCAAATGTAGGGTCCGACAGTTAGGGTCACCAATTTTGTGGCTAAGTGTTGAGTTTGAGATTTCTGAGCTTTGGTGAGTCCTCATGCTTTGAGGACGGATTTTATTGGTTTAGTTTCTTTCTTGTATTCCCTTTCTAGACATGATGTATGGGCTAGGCCAAAATTCATTTTATTGTATTAGTTGGCTATGATGAGACATGAGTTTAGACTTCCGCTTTTCTATAAAACTACTTTGGACTTAAAATGTTATTGTACTCTTTATTTTTTTCTATTTCTTATGTTATGCAAGATAAGTGGCTTGTATGGAGTCCTTCGGGGTTCTATACGCCATGTTACATCTAAGGGATAACCTTGGGTCGTGACAAACTTGGTAATCAGAGCACAAGGTGTAGAATGGTCCTAGAATGTCTCACAAGCTACGTTTAGTAGAGTCTTATTCATGAGTGTGAAGAGTGCCACATTTCTGAATGAGAGTCTACAAGATGATTAGGAAACTCCACTTTTTTCATTACTCTAAAGTCGTGCCATAGAGTTTAACTTCTATAAAGTCTCTCTCCTAATCCTTATCCAATGCTCTACAAGATATATCTATGCAAAGAGCTTATAATATAAGGAATGTGAGGGAGAACGTGGAACAAGAAGCTCCTCCCCAGTATCCTCCTCAAGCTCAGATCGATCCTTTGGCCGAACAAGTTACAAATGCGGAGTTTAGATCAAATTTTCAAGTGTTGGCTCAAGCCATGATGGCTTAAGCCAAAAGATAGGTGGTAGTCCCCGTGAACCCAAATGTGGGTACGACGACTTCAATTATGAGGGACTTTATGAGCATAAAAACCCTCTGAATTTCAACGCTCCAAAGTTGAGGAAGATCCTCAAGAGTTTATTGATGAGGTCTATAAGGTACTTGCTATCATGGGAGTGACTCCGAGAGAGAAGGCAGGATTAACCGCTTATCAATTGAAAGGTGTTGCTCAAGTGTGGTACAACCAATGGAAAGAAGAAAGACCGGTAGGAGCGGTTCTCGTAAAGTGGGAAATGTTTAAATCTGCTTTTCTTGATAGGTACTTTATCCTTGAGATGAGGGAAGTAAAGGTGCTTGAGTTCATTAACCTTTTTCAAGGAAGTATGAGTGTAAGGGAGTATGCTCTAAAGTTCACTAAATTGTGTAATAACGCTCCAACAATGGTTGCTGATTCTAGGGCAAGGATGAGTAAATTTGTGTTGGGAATGTCCGAAATGGTTGCCGTACCGCCATGCTCATTGGTGACATGGACATATCTCATCTCATGGTGCATGCACAAAAAATTGAAGAAGACAAACTCAAAGAAAAGTCTAGAGAGGTAAAAAGGGCTAAGACCGGTGATGGTAACTTCTCTCATGCTAGATTTGATGGACATGGTCGCCCTAAGTTTCGACAAGGGTTTTTCGGTCCAGGTTCCTCCAATGATCCTCCTAAGTTTAACAAGAACATTATGTCTAACCCTAAACCTCAAGGAGGAAATGGTGGTGGTTCTTCGTGATTGTAAGTGTCTAGCCGGAACAAATGTTTGCTTTGGTTGTGGGAAGAGTGGTCACAAAATGAGGGACTACCCCATGCTTGCGGCTAAAGGGAGAGATGGCAAGCAAGCTACTCCTAGTGGTTCGGGTTCCAATGCTTCCAAGAAAAACCATTTCTATGCACTTCAGACTCGAGGCGAACAAGAGGGTTCTCCAGATGTGGTTACCTGCATGTTAAATATTTTTCAACTTGATATGTATGCTTTACTTGATCTCGGTGCTACTCTATTTTTTCTGACGCCATATGTGTCTTTGAGGTTTGATGTGCTTCCCAAAGGTTATTAGATCCTTTTTCTATCTTTACTCCTGTTAGTAATTCTATTATGGCTAAGAAGGTCTATAGAAAGTGTCCCGTTTCCTTATCCCATAGAGTCACTCTTGTAGACTTGGTAGAACTTGACATGTTAGACTTTGATGTTATTCTTGGGATAGATTGGTTGCTTCTTGTTATGCTTCTATAGATTGCAAGACTGGGGTGGTCAAATTTTCAGTTTCCAAATGAGCCTATGCTTGAGTAGAAGGGAGGAAATTCTATGCCCAAGGGGCAGTTTGTCTCTTATCTCAAAGCTAGAAAATGATTTCAAATGGTTGCATTTATCATCTAGTTAGGTCGAGGGATGCAGATTCTGAAATCCCTACTGTTGAGTCGATCATCGTCGTAAATGAATTTCCAGAAGTATTCCAAGATGACTTACCCGGTATCCTCCCAAAAGGGAAATAGACTTCGGTATTGACCATCTACCTGATATGCAACCTATCTCTATTCCTCCTTATAGAATGGCTCGGGAGGAACTTAAGGAGGTGAAAGATCAATTGAAGGATTTGTTGGATAAGGGTTTTATCTGGCCGAGTATCTTTCCATGGGGTGCTCCTGTTTTGTTCGTAAGGAAGAAAGATGGTTCCCTTCATATGTGTATTGATTATCGTCAGTTAAACAAGGTGACCATTAAGAATAACTATCCTCTTACAAGAATACATGACTTGTTTGACAAACTTCAAGGGGCCAATCATTTCTCTAAGATCGATCTTCATTCGGGTTATCACCAATTGAGGGTAAAAAATAATGATATTCCAAAAATAGGTTTTCGAACTTGGTATGGTCATTATGAGTTTTTCCCCAGCGACATTTATGGATTTGATGAATAAGGTGTTTAGACAATACCTTGATATGTTCGTAACTGTGTTTATTGATGATATTTTGATCTATTTGAGAAGTGAGAATGAGCATATTGGTAATTTGAGGATCGTGTTGGAAATTCTTAAGGACCAATAACTTTTTGCAAAGTTTAGCAAATGTGAATTTTGGTTAATGTCCGTAGCTTTTCTTGGGCATATTGTGTCAAGTAAGGGAATTGAGTTAGACCCTATTAAGACGAATGCGGTCAAGAGTTGGCCAAGACCTCTAACTCCTTCCGATATTAGAAGCTTTTTGGGTTTGGACGGTTACAATAGAAGGTTTGTTGAGGGGTTTTTCTCCATTGCTTCTCCTTTGATAGCTTTGACTAAGAAGAAGGCTAAATTCATATGGTCGGAAGCTCGTGAGAAAAGTTTCCAAGAGTTGAAAGATAGACTTACTTCCGCTTGGGTGTTAACCTTACCGGAAGGTACAAATGGCTTTGTGGTATATTGTGATGCCTCTAGACTAGGGTTGGCATGTATGCTTATGAAAAATGGTAAAGTTATTGCCTATTCTTCGAGGCAACTTAAAGTACATGAGAAGAATTATCCTACCCATGACCTTGAATTAGTTGCGGTTGTTTTTGCCTTAAAGATTTGGAGGCATTACTTTTATGGGGTTCATGTTGATGTGTTCACCGATTATAAGAGTTTTCAATATGTGTTTAGTTAAAAGTATTTGAATCTTCGCCAAAGAAAATGGCTAGAATTATTGAAGGATTATGACATGAGTGTTCTTTATCACCCCGGTAAAGTTAAGGTGGTAACAAATGCTCTTAGTCGGTTTTCCATGGGTAGTGTGGCTCACATAGATGAAGAAAAGAAAGAGTTGGTTCGAGATGTTCATAGATTAGCTTGATTAGGTGTTCAACTAGTGGATTCCACCAAGGGTGGTGTTAAGGTCCGTAATGGTTCAGAATCGTCTTTTGTTATGGATGTGAAAGCTAACCAAGATCTTGATCCAATTTTGGTAGAATTGAAAGAGGCAGTGCTCAAAAAGTCCATCGAGGCTTTCTCCCAAGCGGGAGATGGGGTACTTAGATATCAAGGTCGATTATGTGTTTCGAATTTTGATGACTTGAGGTAACAAATCTTGGCAGAAACCCATAGTTCACGGTATTCTATTCACCCAGGAGCCACCAAGATATACCGTGATTTTTGGGAAATCTATTGGTGGAAGGGGATGAAGAACGATATAGCGGGATTTGTGGCTAAGTGTCCTAATTATCAACAAGTGAAGGTTGAGCATTAGAAATCGGGAGGTTTATCCCAAGACATTGGTATTCCCACTTGGAAGTGGGAAGATGTTAATATGGACTTTATTATCGGGTTGCCACGTACTGGACGACAACATGACTCGAATTGGGTAGTAGTTGATCCGATGAAAAAATCCTCTCATTCATTCCCGTCAAGGATTCCTATTCAGTGGAAGACTATGCTAAGTTGTATTTGAGAGAGATGGTACACTACATCGAAAATGATCATTAGCGGCAGCAATTAAGAATTAATTGCCGCTAAATATGTATTTTAAGTAGCAATTATCACTCTTTGTATATGTCCCTAAAGCCTTGTCACGACCCGAGAGCATCCCCTAGTCGTAACACGACGTATTCGACCTTTCAGAGGTCTTATACAAGCCCTTAGCATATCATGAACATTAAAGCATATGAAAATAGCGGAAACTTTAAAACTCTTCTTTACAATCGAAGCCTTTATAAAATAAGAGAGAGTCTCTGACACTATGTCTCAAACCATCTATAGCATTAGACTTAAATCTCTTTTAATACAAACTTAGGGACACAACCCTTACATAAATCTAAAGACATAAAGTAAAGACATAAGTGGACAAGGTGGGTTTGTCCTCAAAACTATGAGAACTCCCCAAGTCTTCATTACCTAGCTCCTTAGAAACTTATCTTTCATGTACAAGACACCACATCTCCAAACCATACACTTTGTAGAAAATGTAAAAGAAGGGGTTAGCACAAAAAGTACTAAGTATGGAAGCCATGCATGAAAATCATTAAAACATGCTTAAAAGGGACATTTAAATGAAACCATGCTTTATGCACTTTATCTTGAAAGAGTTGAAGAATCATAAGTCATAAACAACTCACATATAGGTCATCAAAGCACAAAGGGTAATAAACATCACCATAGACTTATTCTCTAATCATAGTCATAGTGCACATATCATCTATTACAAGACACACCACTCATGCATAGTCAATATCAAGCCAATAACATCATAATAGAACAACAACATAAGTAACCCTAAGTTCTACTTGTGCATTGCATAGATAGGGTCCATAGTCCTATCTACACTAAGTATCACCTTTAGGCCACCATGATCATACTTAACATAAGTTCATACCAACATAAGCCAATATCACATCCATACTCATTTCATAGTATAGCCAATACTTTAGTAACCCCTAGGGAACACTTGTTCAATGTGTGATTAGCATCCCATAATACTAACCTCACTAAGCACTCCTATAAGGCTACCTTAGTCATGCACTTTATCCGTTAGACCTCATTATAAACAATAGACATAAGTAGAGAACCAATCATGTGTACCATTTGAATATAAAGACAAGTCACTCATAGCAACCATTCATTCAATATACATGCATGAATTCATGTCATAACAATATGTAAATGAACCATCTACCACATCCTACCAAGTCTACTAGTGCAATGTATTAGTGAAGTCCCATACCCCCACTCCTACTTAGCAAAGTTACCATATAGAGTAGTACATGCTCCATTCATTATCTTATTATTTAGGGAAAAATAACCTTAACCAACATAGACCATGTGAGCTACATGGAATCCGGTGTTCTACTCCCACACTGAAAAGAAAATATTCTACTTGCCAAGGAAGAACCATCATAATAGCTTTTAGGTGGATCCACTAGCTAATACCTATGTGGGCAAACATAGTAAAGGAATAGGGAGATTGGTACTAGAAACCCGCCATGCTAAGCGTAGAAGGTTTCCATCTCATGAGACAACATATATATTTTGGGAACCCGGACTTTCTAAATATAAAAGGAACCCATATGGGAAGCCGAACATTCTAAATGTAAAAGCTTCCATCTCATTTTCATGTTCACTCAGTGCTAAGAACAATTCCCCTTTAAAGTAGTATTAAGCTTTTACTTACAATTTAATTCAATAAGAAATGCAATAGGGACTCAACCAGTCATTCATCATATAGCTCAAAAGTTTCAAAGATGAGAATAGCCTTTCATCATAGAATCAACAACATGTGAGAATGTTCATTGATTTCATATTCATATAGTGTTTATGAGAATTACCTTTTATTCAACATATCAACACTACCATAATCATAACATAACATTCATATTCACATCCTAGCATACATAGTCATATCTTCATGGTCATGTACATTTCATGCATAATAGTATGTAAAGGTGCATATGAGAATTAACCTTTCAATTGACACCATAGACATATCATATTCATATTTATGCATGAAGTGAGTGTGTGCATGATTGTCCTCACAATGGCACAACAACAACAACATTAACATTATAGACACCTCCCTTGTCAAGGGGGTCATAACATATACATAGTATCCCAACTCATGCACAATTCACATATGTTGCATTTAAAGATCTTAGACCATGTAAATCACCTATCTAACATTCATACTGTAGACAAGGATACATTTATCATTCAAGTAGGTCATTCATGGCATGTATAAAATCATATATCCATATAGGGGATTATGTGGGTAGGGTCGTTCCATAATAGCACCTCATACAATTTAACATATAGACGATACCATGTTCATAACATATCATTCATATTCATAATGTATCATACTTTGTCAAATATAGGGTTGTAGGGAAGAGGGACCTTGTCTCAACACTACAAGTCATACTAACAAGTAAGCATATCCACCATAAGTGGATCAAACCATTCATACAAAGGATACATAGTAAGTAAACATCTCCACCTCAAGTGGATCAACAAATCAATAGAAGACTACTTACCAATTGAAAACATTCATTCATAGCCATCAAGGCTTTCTTCAAGATTCAACCCTATTTTCGTGATATTCATACATCATATAGGATAACATCACAATTAAATACTTAATTACATGAAAACATACTAGATTCTCATTATTCATTCATCATTCAAGACATACTAGGGTTTAGATTTGAGAAAGAAGTGAAACCATGGGTCTTGTGGGAATTTGTTCAAAAACCATAATAATTACATGAATTCATCCACAAACATTCATATATAATCATAATTAACCATTATAGATCAATGGAATCGATTTTAGAAAGAGACCAATGAATTTGATTGAAAACCTAGAAATTGGGGATCTTTGAAAACATAATTGAAAGGGCTTCTTGGTGATAGCCAACCAAGAATAAAGGACTCCCATACCTTAGGTTTAAATTTCCATAAAAACTCCATGAGAAAGACTCCATCTTCAAGCCCTAGTTAATCTCCTTCTTTGTTCTTCAATGGAGGAACTTGTAGAGAGAGAAATATTTGAGAGGGAGGGAATTGGGTTTGATTTGGATCTTTAAGTTATAATGGGTTAATGACTTAGTTTAGGGTCTTATTAACTATTTATAGGAGTTTATTTAACCACTTAACCGACCCCCTAAGCCCTTAATTAGTTAACTAACTTAATTACCAAACCCCCAACTTAAAGCTAAAAGCCACAAAACTGGAGTAATCTACGTACCTCAACCTACAGACCGTCGTTTGATCTACCATCCATAGTTTGGGTCCGTCGATTGGACCTGGGACTGACAGTGCTTCACTATTTTGGCCATAATTTTTTACTCTGAGACCGGAATTGAGAAACCTCGGTGGCACTGGAAAGAGGACTCAAAGACCTTTTGTTAGATAGGTATTGGCCCACCTAATTCGTTTTGATATATGATAGATGACCATATAAAGTTGACCCTCACTCCTAACTTAAAACTAAAAACTATTTTTAGGGGACTTTTTTGAGGGTATTGGTTCTAAATGATTTCATGACTTAGCTTAAGGTCTTTCTAACTTATAAATATGATTAATCAACTAGCTAAACAACCCCTTAATCCCTTAGTCAATTAACTAACTTAAGACTAGAAGGCTGGAAATTGGTAGCACCTACGACCACCCACCCACAGACCGTAGGTGGAGTTATGGCCCGTGCTGTGCTCTCGTCGTTTGGTTCAGAGGCTCCCTCCAAGCCTCCCAAGACTAATTCCCCACCTGTGACCTAGATCTATGGTCCATAGACCAGTCTACTGGCCATAGATAGGTCTCGTAGGTCCTGCTGTCTTTTGACAGCTTTTGGGTAGATGTTTGGGTCCTCCTCAAGGACCCCTTGGGTGGTCCTTGGGGAAGTTGATACGCTCAAATTACAACTTCCTAAAGAAGCATAAGTGATCGTTATTAAGTAAAGAACCCAACTTGTAGGTTGGGGTCGATCCCACGAGGAAACTGGTTTAGACTTAACTTTAACTTACACTTATATTCGTTTAATCAAAGTACATCTAGAAACAAGTAACAAAAAGGGGGGATTTGTGAAACAAATTGTAAGAATTCAGTAAGTAATCAATAAACAAAAGTCAATTTTTGTTGTTATCAAAATGAGAAAATTAACTAGGGTATACGTGCTCACCACAAGATCATAACTCAATAACCTTAGTAATAGCAATCATTTCCTAGTGTATTACATGCAAAGTTATAAGTTAGATATCTCTAAATCCTTGGTCCAGCATCTAGAGAATTTCATCCAGTACCTTGGTCCGGCTACGTGTGTATAATTTACTAACCCTTGCCTTTACCTCATATTAGACATCATAATCGATGTTTGTCTTAGTTATTACTTCGAACCAATCGACACTAGCCTATTAGATAGTATCACACTAAATCTATGTTGATAATTCTTTTCTTGCTGATTACCTCCTTGGTCCGGCAAGTAGCAACAAGGCGAGTTCTAATGCGTGCACTCCTTAAAAGGACTTTTGAACAAAAGAATTATCAATGCATGCAAAACACTATTCAAGAATTGCTTATTTCTATTCATACTTTGTTAATCACTCATGGATCCCATAACCCTAGTTTTGGAGTTTAGTTACCCATAATCATATGAACACAATTCATTATTTTAGATGAAAGAGTTATGAGCTTACGTAGTTGAGAAAAATAAACCCAGAAATTCAACTCGAATTTCAAATCAACTCTTCAAAACTAATCTTTGGAAATCAAGAATTGCTAGGGTAGCAAAATTAATTCCCCAGTCACAAAGTAAAAGAAAAATAATAAAATCTAACCCCTAAAAACGAGGTTCACATGCCCTAATTATAGAAAACAAATCCTAAATTAAAAGGGAAACAAATTAAGGAAAGTTTGTTCAGGCATGCGTCTTCATTCCACAAGATTGACTCACGGACCATCAATGAATCTACGGTCCGTGAGTCCCTTCCGTCAGCCAGGACTTAGAAAATATTTCATTCTCCAAAAATCAGCTTCTCTGAAGCAAACGATGGACTTGCAATAGGGACCGTAGATCGATCTACGGTCCGTCAATCCCCCTTCGTTGCTCCACACTTAGAATCTTCAAAAATCAGGTACTAGAACCCCCGCAGTATCAATTTACAGATCAACAACGGACTATCAGTGGCCACCGTGGTTCCACACTTGGTCAGATTTCCCTGATTTTCATTGCTTGCTGATCTACGGCCATCACCTACGGAGCGTTAGTGGACCTACGGTCACCTCCGTAGCTGCCTTTTTCTGCATTTCTTTTCGTTGTCTCTTTACTTCCGCGCCTGAACATCTTTCCTGCAAAATATGATAAAAACACATAAAAAACCAATACAAAAAAGACCCTAGACACACACAACTTGTAAGTGAAATGTATTAGAAATACCGTAAACTCACGGTATATCAACACCCTCAACTTAAAATCGTTGTTTGTCCTAAAGCGACGCACTAAGACTCTAAACGACACTTGTATAAGCAAGCATTTTAAGCACAAGCAATCACATGGCTCTCTACCCCACTCTCTTTTCAGGTACAAAATTTGCTCTCTTAGACTCGACAAGCTAATTCATGTAGATCAAACCATGACAACGATCGACCAACCAACACACAACATACATTGTTTTACTATCACTAAGTAACCAGCTTTCCGACAACGTAACTAGTGCCCTTACTTCAAACGAAATCCCTTTTGTTTCACACAATGACTTATGAATTTGAGTACAAGGATTCATTCAACACTCACACTCAGAAATAACTTCAAGTACAATTAGTTCTCAGTACCATAGGCTTGCCCTTATTTTCGCTGCTTAGACTTTCCAAACTAGACTCTAGGATCACTGTAGGACTTTCTTGGCTTGTAACGTAGGCTCAGGGTCAGGTGTGGTACATTTGGGTGCTTCTTAGTGACCTTCTGCCCTCCTTGACATTACATTAGGCTTTCAACCTCTTTTTGCCCTATTATTGCCATCCTACCGTTGTACCTTCTTTCCCTTGATTTTCTCTTCAACCATGGATGTGACTTTAGACTTTGTAGCCCTTTTTTTAATTTTATTTTTATTTTATTTTTTAGCTCCAACAAGTCACATCCTTTCCTCTTTTTTTTCAACATCAAACTCTTTTCATACCCATTTTTCTTTCGGTTTCCTCTTTTATAGCCACCCTCTACTTTATGGATATTTCATTGGTTGAGGTGCACAATGCCCGATATCGGGTCAGGGCCAAGATTGAAGTGACTTTTTACATTAGCCACCCTCAACTTAGGCTTTTGGCCTAAGTCGAGGTGCATATGTCCAAGGAGGGACTGGAGCCAACATAGTCGATTATGGAAAGGTAAGTTCGGGTTTAGAAAGAAATGGTTTAATTTTAGGCTTAAAGCATTTGGATCAAAGGGAGCATTTATTTCATTTAGTTGGATCCTTCTTTTAGGCAATTTGTGGACTTATCAGAACAAGGGCCTATGATCACTTCCTAACCTCTAGATTGAATTGTCTTAGCAGGACTAACCGGGCAAGTTCTAGTTTTGCACAAAAACTGTTTGAACAATCAACTATTCTCATACACTCTTAGCACATAGTTTCATTATCATATTACCAGATTACCCAGTTCAAGTTTCCGCTTAAGTCATGCCATCAAGTTGATTCATTAACATGTCATACTCAGAGCCAACACATTCAACTTGTCTTAGCCTACCAAGTCTAGCACACATCACAAAATTTGGACGGGTATATTTGTCATAAGTCATCATGCTTCATTTCTTTTGAATGGTTCTATATATACAATACTAACACAAGCCGGTTCAATAGAAATTAAGCAGTCTCTTGGGAAAAAGAACACAGGCAAGAAAACCCCAAAAGAGGTTTTATGAGTTGGGTTACTCAGACTTTACCCTATCACTTACAATCCATTTACCCCACCCCCAACAAAAATAGATGCGATTGTCCCCAATGCGTAAAAATAGTAAAAGATAATGGATTGAGGGAAGCAAACCTATGGTGCATAGCGCCGAAGAATCATGAATGAGCGGGTGTGTCCGGTTTCCCGGAGCCCCTTGGAAAAATAGTTAGGTCACCATCAGTAGTTCCCACATCATCCATCATAGCACCATCAGTGGTGGTCACAACAGGCGGGACCTCTACAACTGGGGCAAAACTCGATGCCCCTGCAACACTCTTATGCACCCTCCGCTGGCGCAACTTTTCATCTAAAATCGAAGCCTTCCTAGCCTCCTTTTCTTGCCTACGCTTTCTCCTTTGAGCTTTTTCCTTCTTAGTGCAACTAGAACGGTGCCTCTTTCCTTTGGTATGTGTAGGCGCATGCCCCTCCTCGGCGGTCCCACTAAATAAAGCATCCAGCACCGTATCATCAGCCAGTGCAGTAAGTGCAGCCTGAGGTTCAACTGTAGGGGTGGAAAAAATGGCATCAACGTCGGCCCGAAGACTGGCTAACTCAGCCTGAAAAGAGGATAGATCTATGGCCGGGGCTGGTCGCTCAAGGACTCGCATTTCAAAAGCATCAAGATGCTTATGAACGGCCTAGACCTTCCGGTCCATCATGCCCTCCATCCTTCGCTCCATTCTGGCCTCGAACTTGGCTATCGACTCTTGCATCCAAAGTTGGATGTGATGCAGCAATGTGGCCATCTGAACCTCTAATTTCTATACTCTGGCCAACGGGACAACAGGAGCTCCTAACTGTGGTGTGGACTGGGATAAACTAGGAGTCATACTAGTGGGCTGGGAAGAGGAGGCCGGGACAGTATCAAAGTGATCTGGTATAATGGGGGTCACCACCCTGTGCCTGCCCCACCGTGTCTGCAAGATCTGCGCCCAAGGGAGGTACCTCAACCTGGGGCTCTCTGTGAGGTGCCGCCACATTTGCCTCATCTCAGATGAGGCCTATATCCAAAGGCCTGGTAGGGTCGATCAACCTATCATAATGCTAGATCGACACTCCAGAGTCCTTGCACAATTGGAAAATCAAACATGGAAAGGGGTAATTAGTGGAGGGCTGGAATGCCCTCTTGTGAATCTATGCCAGCAGCATGCGGGCAAAGTAAATCTCCAATCCTTCTACTAATGTTGTAACCATGACCGCTCTGTCCCAAGTGAGTTGGTTTCAGTTTTTGTAGGTGACACCCTGTTACGCACCATCAACCAGAAGAACTTGGCCGCAAAATTTAATGTGGCCTTTCAGATACCCAACTGTGGTGTTGTGACCCAGTTCGCACGCTCGCCATCCGCAACAATGTACTTAGCCAACCATAATATAAGAACCTCTCGCTGCTCAGCATTCCTCTGGAAAGCACCGCTCCGCACGATGTTCCATCTGTAATCAAACTCCGCTGTGCTTAGTGACCAAGAGTGACCTATGGAAGGCCCATAGAGGAAACGGCTGATGGTGGCATGTGATATGTCCACCGGACAACCCCGGACCATAGTGGAAGTGAGAGGATCGTAGGCTAGGGGCTTTGACCGCTTGGAGATCGAGCCACGGAGAGTGGCGGCATATGAGGCGTAGAACTCCCGTACCAACTCCTTACTATAAGTACTTGGGTCTCGAGCCATCCATTCACACTTGTGAAGGTTAAAAAGCCGGTGGATGTCGGGGACAGTGTGCAAGCTCCCTGTGAGGACTCTGCGCTCCTCTGTAATAATTCGGGCCATCTTTTCTTTGTCATTAGTCATTTTGGCATCCCGATAGATTTTCCATTGGCCCTCAACAAAACATCTGTTTGGCTCACCGGCCACTGGAGTAGGGTTCTCATTCCTTGGTATGGGTATTGACTCTGAGCTAGTGGCCTCATCAGATGAAGCTGGTTGTTCATTCTGGTTGGACCCTGTGGCTGACTTGGCATTGGACCTCGAAGCATGGGCAGACTCGGACTCTGAAGCATGGCTGGACTCAGAGCCCGAAGCATGGGTAGACTCGAAGACAAACGCAGACCCAGTAGCTGAACTGGAAGCAACCCCAGTTGGTGACCCGAGCAGTGTGTGCTCCTTATCAGACTAGGAGACAGTGACTACGTAGGGAATCACCTTTCGGAGGGTGCCTCTAGTGGCTCGGGGTGTACTGGGAGAAATCCTTGTGTTGGGAGAAACATATGCTAGATTTCTTTCCATGTCTGTGTCCTCATCGATTAACCTGAAGCTAGGAGCAACAGATTTTGACTTGTCCTGTTTTGAGTAGGTGACTAGCTTCTTGGGTGCCATCGTACCTGTGGAAGCGATATTAGTGCCAAAACTAACCATAAACAAACTAAAAATTTTTTAGAACTATAAACGAACAGTAACAAAGTCCCATGAAAATTTCAGACAGAGGCTACAGTGGTCATCCACGGAGGAGACCTACGTTTCGTAGATCAATCTACGATCCGTGGAACCCTTCCTTGGATCAGAGGACCAACAATCTTGGTCGCAGATGGAAACCATGGATGAACAGAATGGTCCGTAGATTGATCTACAGACCGTAGTCCACATCTTTGGTTTCACACTTTGTGAAATTTCAGGTGCATCCAACTACGAACCTAATCTACTGTCCGTAGATTGATCTACGGTCCTAGATGGGCTATCATCGATGTGATCTGTGCCAGATTTCAGCTATTTTTTATTTTCAAGTCCACATCGTGGACTATTTTCAACAATATCCTAGTCTAACCATGCATTTCAACATTGAATCATGCTAGTTTGTCATTCTTAGGATTCCGATTAATCATTTTAACAAGTATTTAAGACAAAATTTGGAACCCTAAGTCGAAACTTACATTTACACTTATAGTCACATACAACAAGGCAACCCAATCACTATCTATCGTTCCAAGGGTATTGTAACTTCCAATTTTATCATGCAATATCATGTAACAATTACCCAAGGTCAAGACCCGACTCCCGACTTTCTATATTCAATCTATAAATCGAAATTCAACGTGAGGGGAAACTCTATTACCTTACCAGTAACGTGGAGTGAGGTGAGTGCGAGATGACTGTAAGTTTTGCAAGACCAAAGAATCACCTCTTCGTTACTAACCCAACACCGGACCCTTTTTGTGGAATATGGAATGAGTTGTTTTCGAAATGGAAAGGAATTTTGGGAATGCTAGGGGAATGGAAGGGTTGATTTTATGGGGAAGTTATGGAGTGCCTTAGGGGAGTTGAGGGTGTTTGAAACGGTTAGAGAGTGAATGGAGGGAAGTGGAAATGATTTGAAATTAGGGGAGTTTGAAATATGGGGTCCGGGTCGGGTCAGACAGATTTAGGGTTTTGGACCCACGAGACCCCATCTACGGTCCGTAGATTGGGACCGTAGATCACTCTTACACTTGAAAAAGTTTAGGGGCTTACCAAGGATCTACGGACACCACCACGGTCCGTGGATAGAACGATGGACCGTCGATGGGGTCCGTAGACCTCTGCACCAGACCATTTTCTGTATATTTTTCATAGCGTACCTGCACATGTAGCAACCATTAGGCTATTCTTTTTACATTTTCTGGACACTTTTTAGACACGGACCCTATGCTAATTCTAGCCAACACTAAAAAAACTAAAACACCTTTCTAAATTGATACAGAGATGCAATTAATCAAAGAAAACTACTAAATGGGAAACATAAACGTATCATTGGCTAGATTGTACATCTTAGGTTGCCTCCCAACCAGCGCTTGATTTACGTCGCTGCACGTTGCAAGTTTCTTGATTACTCAGACTTTATCAAGATTGTAGGCCTCAATCACTTCTTGCACACTTTCAGCATTTCCCAGATAGATCTTGATCCTTTGCCCGTTTTCCATGAACCTTGTTCCTTCACTATTCTCAAGCTCAACCGCTCCATGGGGGAGCACTTTTGTGAGCAAAAGTGGCCCAGTCCATTTGGACTTGAGTTTGCCTGGAAACAAGCGCAACCTAGAGTTGAATAGAAGCACAAGATCACCAACCACAAGTCATTCATTCTTTGATTCGATGCGGCACCCCAATCCAAATTTAGCTTCTTCATTGCCCACATCGCCTTATGCTCTAGCTCTACTGGTAAATGACAAGACTTCCCATATAAAAGTTGGTAAGGAGACATACCTATGGGGGTCTTGTATGCTGTGCGATAGGCCCATAAAGCGTCATCAAGCTTCCTTGACCAATCCGTTCTATTAGCATTCACAGTCTTCGCCAAAATCTGTTTGATTTCTCTGTTGGACACTTCAACTTGCCCACTAGTCTGCGGATGGCAAAGAATGGCTACATTGTGACGGACACCATATTTCTCAAGTAGTGCCTTGAACAACTTATTACAAAAGTGAGAACCTCCGTCGCTGATAATAGCCCTCGGTGTACCAAATTTAGAGAAGATATTCTTTTTCAAGAATGCGGTGACACTTTTACCTTCATTCTTGGGGAGCGCAACGGCTTCCACCCACTTCGATACATAATCAACTGCAATAAGAATATAGTTCATCCCATATGAACTCACAAATGGACCCATAAAATCAATGCCCCATACATCAAACAACTCTATCACCAATATAGGATTCATAAGGAGCTCTTCCCTCTTTGAAACACCTCCTACTCTTTGGCAACGATCATAAGACTTGGCGAAATCATGAGCATCTTAGTGGATGGTAGGCCGTAGTACCCACACTGCATAATTTTATGCGCAATCCGAATACCACTATGATACCTGATACGCTGAAATTACACCTCCCTAAAGAAGCATAAGCGATCGTTATCAAGTAAAGAACCCAACTTGTAGGTTGGGGTCGATCTCACGAGGAAAATGGTTTAGGCTTTAGTTTAACCAACAATTATATTCAATTAGCCAAATTACTTCTAGAAATAGGTAATTAACTGGGGGATTTCTAAAAACCAAAATTGTACTAATTCAGTAAGTAATCAGTAAACAAAAGTCAATTTTTTTTGTTGTTCTCAAGATGAAAAAATTAACTAGGGTATACGTGTTCACCACAAACTCATAACTCAGTAATCCTAGTAATAGCAACCCTTTCCTAGTGAATTACATGCAAAGTGGTAAGTTAGGTATCTCTAAATCTTTGGTCTGGCATCTAGAGAATTTCACCCCGCACCTTAGTCCGGCCACGTGTGTATAATTTATTGACCCTTACCTTTACCTCATATTAGACATCATAATCGATGTTTGGCTTAGTTATTACTTCGCACCAATTGACACTAGCCTATTAGATAGTATCACACTAAATCTGTGTTGATAATTCTTTTCTTGTTGATTACCTCCTTGGTCAGGCAAGTAGCAACAAGGCGATTTCTAATGCGTGCACTCGTTAAAATGACTTCTGAACGAAAGAATTATCAATGCATGCAAAACACTATTCAAGAATTGATTATTTACTATTCATCCTTCGTTAATCGGTCATGGATCCCACAACCCTAGTTGTGAAGTTTAGTTACCCATAATAGCAAGAACACAATTCATAGTGTTAGATGAAGGAATCTTGAACTTACGTAAAGAGAATAATAAACCTAGAAATTCAATTTGAATTGCAAAAATAAAATCTTCAAAACAAACTTAGGAAATCAATAATTGCTAGGGTTGCAAATGAATATCCCAAGTCACCAAGTAAAACTAGAATAATAACGTCTAACCCCGAAAATTGAGGTTTACATGCCCTATTTATAGAAAACAAATCCTAAATTAAAAGGGAAACAAATTAAAGAAAGTTTGTTCAGGCACGCGTCGTCATTCCACGAGATTGACTTACGGACCGTCAATGGATCTACGGTCCGTAAGTCCCTTCCGTCAGCCAGAACTTGGAAAATATTTCAGCTTCCAAAAATCAGATTCTCTGAAGCAAACGACGGACTTGCAGTACGGATAGTAGATCGATCTACGGTCCGTCAATCCCCTCCGTAGCTCCACACTTGGAATCTTGAAAAATCAAGTACTGAAACCCTCGCAGTATCAATCTATGGATAAACTGTACGGTCTGTAGATCAATCTACGGACCGTAAATGGCCACTGTGGTTCCACACTTGGTCAGATTTCCCTGATTTGTCTTCCATACCTTGCCTGCTGATCTACGGTCATCACCTATGGACCGTCAATGGACCTACGGTCCGTAGATCACCTCCGTGAATGCCCTTTTTCTGCATTTCTTTCAGCTATCTTTATACTTTCGCGCCTGAACATCTTTCCTGCAAAATATGATAAAAACACATAAAAACCAATACAAAACGGCCCTAGACACACACAACTTGCAAGTTAAATGTATTAGAAATACCGTAAACTCACGGTATATCAACACCCTCAACTTAAATTCGTTGTTTGTCCTCAAGCAATGCACTACGACTCTAAACGACACTTGTATAGAAGCAAGCATTTCAGGCCCAAGCAATCACATGGCTCTCTACCCCCCTCCCTTTTCGGGTTCAAAATTCTTTCTCTTAGACTCGACAAGCTAATTCATGCGGATCAAACCATGACACAGATCTACCAACCGACACACAATATACACCGTCTCACTATCACCAAGGTACCAACTTTCCGACAATGTAACTAGTGCCCTCACTTCAAACGAAATCCCCTTTTCAAAAACAACAAAAATAAAATGGATGTCATTCATGTTACAAGGGTTTAATCAACACTCACGCTCATAAGTAATTTCAAATACAGTTAGTGCTCAATGCCATAAGCTTGCCCTTATTTTCACTGCTTAGACTCTCCAAACTAGACTCTAGGATCACTATAGGACTTTCTTGGCTTGTAACGTAGGCTCAGGGTCAGGTGTGGTACATTTGGGTACTGCGTAGTGACTTTCTGCCCTCCTTGACATTACACTAGGCTTTCAACCTCTTTTTGCCCAATTTTTGTCATCCTATCGTTTTACCAACTTTCTCTTGATTTTCTTCAACCACGGATGTGACTTTAGACTTTGTAGCTCTTTTTTTTTAAAATTTTTTTTTTTAGCTTTCAACACGTCACATATTTTCCTCTATTTTTTTTTCTTTTTTTCAACATCACTCTTTTCATATCCATTTTTCTTTCAGTTTCCTCTTTCATAGCCACTCTCAACTTATGGATTTTCCATTAGTTGAGGTGCACAATACCCGATGTCGGGTTAGGGCCAAGATTGAAGTTACTTTTTACATTAGCCACCCTCAACTTAGGCTTTTAGCCTAAGTCGAAGTGCACGTTTCCAAGGAGGGATCGGGGCAAACATGGTAGATTATGGGAAGGTGAGTTCGGGGTTTAGAAAGAAATGGTTTAATTTAAGGATCAACGTATTTGGATCAAAGGGAGCATTTATTTCATTTGGTTGGATCCTTCTTTTAGGCAATTTGTGGACTTTTTAGAACAATGGCGTATGATCACTTCCTAACCTCTAGATTGAATTGTCTTAGCAGGACTAACTGGGCAAGTTCTAGTTTTGCACAAAAACCGTTTGAACACTTAACGATTCTCAAACACTCTTGGCACCTAGTTCCATTATCAGATTATCAGATTACCCAGTCTAAGTTTTAGCTTAGGTCATGCCATCGAGTTGATTCGTTATTATGTCATACTCATAGACAACACATTCAACTAATCGTAGCCTACAAATTCTAGCATACATCCCAAAATCTTACGGGTATCATTTTTCATAAGCCATCATGCTTCTACACATATGATCCTAAGACATGCTAGTTCAACAAAAATTAAACAGTCTCTTGGGGAAAAGAACACAGGCAAGAAAACCTCAAGAGAGGATTCATGAGTTGGGATATTCAGACTTCACCCTATCACTCACAATCCATTTACCCCACCCCTAACAAAAATAGATGCAATTTTCCCCAATGCATAAAAAAAAAGTAAAAGAAAATGGATTGGGTGAAGCAAACCTGTGGCGCAAAGCACCGGCGAATCATCAACAAGCAGGGGGTCCGGTTTCCCAGAGCCTGTTGGAGTAATAGTGGGGGCACCCTCAGTAGTGCCCACATCAACAATCATAGAACCTTCAGTAATGCTCTCTATTACTCTCACCACACCATAAGTGGTGCTCGCAACGTCCCTCAAAACAGGCTGGACCTCTACAACTGGGGCAGAGTTCGATGCCCCTACAACTCTCTCACGCACCCTCTGCTGGCGCAACTCTTCATCTAATAGCGAAGCCCTCCTAGCCTCCTTCTCCTACCTACGCTGTCTCTTTTGAGCTTTTTCCTCCTCAGTTCGATGAGAACGGTGCCGCTTGCCTTTGGCATGTGTTGGCGGAATCCCCTCCTCGACAGTCCCACTGAATAAAGCATCCAGCACTGTATCATCAGCCAGTGCAGTAGGTGTAACCTGAGGCTCAACTGAAGGGGCTATAAGAATGGTATCAACGTCGGTCCGGAGACTGACTAATTCAGCCTGGAAAGCAGATAGATCTATCGCCGGGGCTGACCTCTTGAGTATGCGCATTTCAAAGGCATCAAGACTCTTATTAACAGCCTGGACCTTCCGGTCCATCATCCCCTCCATCCTTCGCTCTATTCTAGCCTTGGACTCGTCTATCGACTTTTGCATCCACGGCTGGATGTGATGCAGCAGTGTGGCCATCTGAGCCTCTAATTTCTGTACTCTGGCCAATGGGACAACAGTAGCTCCTAACTGTGGTGTGGACCGGGAAGAGCTAGGAGCCATACTAGCTACCTGAGAAGAGGGGGCCGGGACAGTATCGGTGTGATCTGGTATACTGGGGTCACTACCCTGTTCCTGCCCTATAGTGTCTGCAAGATCAGCACACATGGGAGGTACCTCAACCTTGGGCTCTCTGCGAGGTGCCGCCACATTTGGTTCATCTCGAATGAGGCCTATGTCCAATGCCCCTGTAGGGTGGACTAACCTGTCACAATGCCAGATCGGCACTCTAGAGTCCCTGCACAATTGAAAAATTAGACATGGGAAGGGGTAAGTAGTGGAGGTCTTGAATGCCCTCTCGTGAATCTCTGCCAGCAGTATGCGGGCAAAGCCAATCTCCACTCCTGCTACCATTGCCGCACCCAAAACCGCTCTGTCCCATGTGACTTGGTTGTCAGCTTTTGTAGGTGACACTCTATTACGTACCAGCAACTAGAAGAACTTGGCCACGAAATTTAAGGTGGCCTTTCGGACACCCAACCTTGGAGTGGCGACCTATTCCGCACGCTCGCCATCTGCAACAATGTACCTAGCCAGCCATATTATAACAGTCTCTCGCTGCTCAGCGTTCCTCTGGAAAGCGCCACTCTGCACGATGTCACATCTGTAGTCAAACTCTGTTGTGTTGAGGGACCAAGAGTGACCCGTGGTAGGACCATAGAGAAAACGACTGATGGTGGCAAGTGATATATCCACCGGACACCCTCGGACCATAGTGGAGGTGAGGGGATCTTGGGCTAGGGGCTTTGACCGCTTGGAAATTGAACCTAGGAGATTGGCAGCATAGAAGGCGTAGAATTCTCGCACAATCTCCTCGCTATACGTCCCTGGGTCTTGAGCCATCCAGTCACACTTGTGAAAGTTAAATAGCCGATAGATGTTCGGGATAGTGTGTAAGCTCCCAGTGAGGACTCTACGCTCATTTGTAATATAAGTCACACCATTTTTTGTTTGTCATTTTCATTTTGGCATCTCGATATATTTTCCATTGGCCCTCTACGCATCATCTAGTTAGCTCGCCGGTGGCTAGAATATGATCATCATTCCGTGGAGCAGGTACTGGCTCCGACCTAGTGGCTTCATCAGACGAGGCTGCTTGCTCATTGTCACTGGACCCTGCAGCGTGAGCAGATTCGGACCCTGAAACCTGGGCAGATTCGGACCTTGAGGCATGGCCCGAAACATTGCTCGACTCAGAGCCTGAAGCCTGGGCAGACTCGGATCCGGACATAGACCCCTCCTCTGAACTGGAAGTAGCCCCAGTTGGTGATCCGATTAGTGTGTGCTCCGCATCAGACTGGGAGACAGTGACTACGTCGGGAAACACCTTCTGGGGGTGCCTCTGGTGACACGGGGTGCAGTGGGAGAAGTTCGTGTGTTGGGAGGAACGTATGCTGGATCCTTTTCGGTGTCCGTGTCCTGATCGATTAACTTGAAGCTAGGAGCAACATATTTTGACTTGCCCTATTTTGAGTAGGTGATTAGCTTCTTGGGTGCCATCGTACCTGTGGACGCAATATTAGTGCCAAAACTGACCATAAACAAACAAAAAAAAACAAAAACAAACTTTCAGAACTATAAATGAACACTGACAAAGTCCCAAGAAAATTTCAGACGGAAGCTACAGTGGTCATCCACGGAGGAGACCTACGGTCCGTAGACTGATCTACGGTCCGTAGATCTCTTCCGTGGATCAGAGGGCCAATAATATAGGTCGTAGATGTAAACCACGAATGTGCAGAACGGTCCGTATATTGATCTACGGACTGTAGTCCATATCTGTGGTTTCACAGTTGGTGAAAATTTTCATGTGCATCAGTCACGAACTTCATCTACGGTCCGTAGATGGATCTACGTTCC
Source organism: Solanum gracilifrons (assembly GCA_029582605.1). Taxonomy (NCBI): domain Eukaryota; kingdom Viridiplantae; phylum Streptophyta; class Magnoliopsida; order Solanales; family Solanaceae; genus Solanum; species Solanum gracilifrons. The sequence goes on along the minus strand of JAJOOH010002166.1, from coordinate 18,731 downwards.
GTAGACGGGGTATCGTGGATGCCATCTGTGCCAGGTTTCAGCCATTCTTTAGTTCTGATCATACATATTTGGCCTTATTTTTCAACATTAACGAAGTCTCATCATGCATTTCAACATTCAATTATGCTAGTTCTTCATTCTTAGGATTCCGAATGATCATTTTACCAAATAGTTTAGACAACTTTTGGAACCCTAAGTCGAAACTTACATTTATACTTACAATCACATACAATAAGGCTACACAATCACTATCTATCGTTCCAAGGGCATTGTAATTTTCAAGTTTATCATGCAATTTCTTCTAACAATTACCCAAGGTCAAGAACCAACTCCCGACTTTCTATATCCAATCTATGAATAGAAATTCAAAGTGAGGGGAAAGTCTATTACCTTACAAGCAACGGGGAGTGGGATGATTGCGTGACGACACTAAGATTAGCAAGACCAAGGGATCACCTCTTCGGTACTAACCAAACACCGGACCCTTGGAATATGGAATGAGTTGTATTCGAAATGGAAGGGAATTTGGGGAAATATGGAAGGGATGATATTATGGGGGAGTTATGGAGTGATTTAAGGAAGTTAGGGGATGGTTGAAACAGTTTTGAGAGTAATGGAGGGAAGTGGAATGGTTTAAAACATGGGGTTTTTTTAAGTAGGGGGGTCCGGGTCGGGTTAGACAGCCTTAGGGTTTTGACGCACAAGACCCCGTCGACGGTCCGTGAGTCGATATGGTCCGTAGATTAGGACCGTAGATGACTCTTACACAAAAAATAAATAAATTTAGAGGCTTACCTGGAATCTACGGGCACCATTTAAGGTCCGTTGATGAATCGACGGACCGTCAATGGGGTCCGTAGACCTCTGCACCAGACCATTTTTTGTAGAATTTTCATGGCATACCTGCATATGTAGCAAACATAGGCTATTCTTTTTACATTTTCTAGACACTTTTTAGACACGGACCCTATGCTAATTTTAGCCAACACTATTACAAAACTAAAACAACTATCTAATTTGATACAGGGATGAAATCAAACAAAGCAAACTACTAGAGAAAAACTATATCCTATCATTGGCTAGATTGTACATCTTGGGTTGCCTCACAAGCAACGCTTGATTTAACGTCGCAGTACGACGCAGGCCTCTTGATTACTCAGACTTCATCAAGATGATAGGCCTCAACCACTTCTTGCACTCTTTCAGCATTTCCAAAATAGACCTTGATCCTTTGCCCATTCACCATGAACCTTGTTCCATCACTATTTTCAAGCTCAACCGCTCCATGAGGGAGCACTTTTGTGAGAAAAAATGGCCCAGTCCATTTGGACTTGAGTTTGCCTGGAAACAAGCGCAACCTAGAGTTCAATAGAAGCACAAGATCACCAACCACAAATTCTCGCTTTTCAATTCTTTGATCATGATACCTCTTCATCTTCTCTTTGTATAGGGCTAAACTTTCATAAACTTGTAGGTGAAACTCATCAAGCATATTCAAGTCATTCATTCTTTGATTAGATGCGGCGTCCCAATCCAAATTTAACTTCTTTATTGCCCACATCACCTTATGCTCTAGCTCTACTGGTAAATGACAAGATTTCCCATATACAAGTTGGTAAGGAGACATACCTATGGGGTCTTGTATGCAGTGCGATATGCCCATAGAGCATCATCAAGCTTCCTTGACCAATCTGTTCTATTAGCATTCACAGTCTTTGCCAATATCTGTTTGATCTCTCTGTTGGATACTTCAACTTGACCGGTAGTCTGTGGATGGTAAGGAGTGGCTACATTGTGACAGACACTATATTTCTCAAGTAGTGCCTTGAACAACTTATTACAAAAGTGAGAACCTCCATCTCTAATAATAGCCCTCGGTGTACCAAATCTGGAGAATATATTGTTTTTCAAGAATGCGGTAACACTTTTACCTTCATCGTTAGAGAGCGCAACTGCTTCCACCCACTTCGATACATAATCAACCGCAACAAGAATATACTTCATCCCATCTGAACTCACAAATGGACCCATAAAATCAATTCCCCATACATCAAACAACTCTATCACTAATATAGGATTCATAGGGAGCTCTTGCCTCATTGAAATCCCTCCTTCTCTTTGGAAACGATCGCAAGACTTGGCGAAATCATGAGCATCTTGGTGGATGGTAGGCCAGTAGTATCCACACTGCAAAATCTTATGTGCAGTCCGAATACCACTATAATGCCCACCAACGGGCGATGAATGGCATGCTTCAAGTACAGTCAACATATCAACCTCGGGCACACAGCGACGAATAATCCCATCAGCACAACTACGATACAAATAAGATTCATCCCAAAAAAATTTCTTCACATCATGCATAAACTTTTTCCTTTGATGAAAACACAAATCGAGGGGCACAATATCGCTTGCCAAATAATTAGCAAAGTCTCCGAACCAAGGGATCAAATCATGAGAAGCAGCCAATACATGTTCATCTGAAAAAACATCATTAATTTCATCCCTATCTCCAAGCTTTAGCATAGCCTCTTCCTCTAATCTGGACAAGTGATCGGCAACTTGATTTTCGGTACCCTTTCTATCTTTTACCACAAAATCAAACTCTTGCAGCAACAATACCCATCAAATCAATCTTGGTTTTGCATCCTTTTTCGCCATCAAATACCTCAATGCAGAACGGTCAGCATGCACTATGACCTTAGTACCAAGCAAGTAGGATCGAAATTTCTCGAATGCGAAAACCACCGCAAGAAGTTCTTGTTCGGTCACAGTATAATTCTTCTGGGCCACATTTAGAGCTTTAATAGCATAATAAATAGGGTGAAAATTTTTCTCTCGCCTTTGACCCAATACTACACCAAGCGCCACTCCACTCGCATCGCACATTACCTCAAACGGTTGTCCCCAATCTGGTGAAATAATGATAGGTACAATAACCAACTTCTCCTTCAACTCTCCAAATGCTCTAAGTCAAGCATCATCAAAATAGAACCTACACTCTTTCTCGAGCAGTTTGCACAACGGATGTGCAATTTTTGAGAAATCTTTCATGAATCTCCTATAAAAACCTGCATGCCCAAGAAAACTTCTAACACCTTTTACTGAAATGGGTGGCTGAAGCTTTTCTATTACCTCAACTTTAGCTCTATCAACCTCAATACCTTTCTCTGAAATTCGATGACCCAATACTATACCTTCTTTAACCATGAAATGACACTTCTCCCAATTAAGCACCAAGTTGCAGTCTTCACACCTTTTAAGCACCTCTGCCAAATGATCTAGACACTGATCAAAAGAATCACCTACAACTGAAAAACCATCCATGAACACTTCAATAGTTTCCTCCACCATATCAGAAAATATCAACATCATACACCGCTGGAAGGTTGCTGGAGCATTGCACAACCCAAATGGCATCTGTTTGAAAGCAAAAGTCCCATATGGTCAGGTTAATGTGGTCTTCTCTTGGTCTTCTAGAGCTATAGAAATTTGATTGTAGCATGAATACCCATCAAGAAAACAATACCAACCCTTTCCTGCAAGTGTATCCAACATTTGGTCCATGAATGGCATACGAAAGTGGTCCTTTTCTGTCCACACATTAAACTTTCGGTAATCCATACAAATTCTCCATCCAGTAGTGGGCCTCATTGGAACAAGCTCATTTCTTTCATTTGGAACCACAACCATACGACCTTTTTTAAGCACACACTGCACAGGACATAACCAACTACTATCTGCAATGGGATAAATAACTCCCGCATCCAACCACTTGATGATCTCCTTTTTAACTACCTCTTGCATAGGTAGAATTAATTTTCTCTGGTGCTCGATACTGGGCTGATGATCTGGAATGAGTTGAATTTTGTGTGAGCAAATACCGGGAGGAATCCCAATAATATCCGCAATAGTCCACCCAATAGCTCGCTTGAACATTTTTAACACAGTCACCAAGCACTCTACTTGTCTTGCATTCAAATATGCCGCAATGATGACCGACAAAGTATTCCCTTTGCCCAAGTATACATACCTCAAATGCGGTAGTAGAGCCTTAAGCTCCAATTTCGGTGCCTCCACAATAGATGGTCTTGCGGGTGGGGATTCACGATTCTTCATATCTAATTCATACTTCTTTGGTTTGGGCCGGTATTCACACCTATCGAGTGCGGCTACCAATTCATCATACTCTTCAATGCCATCACTATCAAAATTCATCATAACTGCTGCTAGTGCCTCAACACCTAGTTGCTCTTCAATTTGCAATTCTGTCCCACTCTCCAATCTGTAAGTTATAACAGATACTGTTTGGATCTCACCACTCTACTTTATGGACCTACAAATATTGAAAGTTTCTTCTTCATTATTTAATTTGAACTTCATCTGTCCCTTTTCCATATCAACCAACGCACGCCCTGTGGCAAGAAATGGTCTCCCAAGGATGATGGGAACCTGAAAATCAACCTCACAGTCCAAAATCACAAAATCTACCGAAAAAATGAACGACTCCACTTTCACTAGCACATCATAGAGTACACCAATAGGCCTCTTTGCAGTTCGATCGGCCATTAGTAACCGCATTGCAGTGGGCTTTGGGTCCCCTAGACCCAACTTCTTGTAAATGGACAAGGGCATGAGGTTGATGCTAGCACCAATATCACATAATGCCTTAGCAAAGTGTAACATGCCTGTAGTACATGGGATCGTGAAAGCACCCGGGTCTTCCTTCTTCTGCACAAGAGATCTTGTAGAAATAGCGCTACAATGCTGCAATCTATCATCATCTTCAAAACTCACAAACCTTTTCTTTGTCACCATATCTTTCATAAACTTCGCATACCCAGACATTTGCTCCAAGGCTTCTATCAAAGGAACATTGATAGAAAGCTACTTCAACATCGTAATAAACATGCGATATTTACCATCTTCAGTCTTCTTCACTAACCTTTGTGGAAAAGGTGGTGGAGGTATGGGATCCACTTTCTAAGCAATCTCCGCTTCTTTCTTTGTCGCATTCTAAGACTCTTCTCTAACCTCTATCACATCATCTTCTTTTCTAATCTCAACTTCCACCACAGACGGCCTAGGTGGATCTATGGTTTGCTTACCTCCTCGAGAAGTAACTACCATACAATGACCGTCATTCTTTGGATTCTAAATGGTGTTGCTAGGAAGAGTACCAGGTTGACGTGGGTTCACTGTAGTAGACAATTGGGTCATCAACATTTTGTCCAATACCAGACAAGTCGCTTCTCATCTCCTTCACATTCTCATCAGTTGCATCAAACCTTCTCATCATCTTCTGTATCATATCTTCAATACGCGCCATATTGCCTCCAGTTCCCTAGCACCAGATTCTCGATTTTGAGGGGGAACATAAGGGTCCAACCCGATCATTTCTGTTGCCATAGTTGTTCCTGTTGTAGTTGTTGTGGCGATTGAAGTTCCCATCCCGGACATAGTGACCCTCTCAGTTGTAATTTCCATAGTTCCGACCTTGGTTTCCTTGACCTCGACGCCAATTTTCCGTGTTGGATCCCTAGGCATTTGGCCCGAAACCCCCCATCTGATCATTCACAACATACGCATCCTCTTCATAGTAACACTCTTCAACTGGTGGTGGAGTTCTAGTTAAGTAATTCACATCAATTACCTTTTCTGCTCCTCCGCTCACATGCTTCAATACCAACCCCAACTCGGTCCTCATCTGGGCCATCTCCTCACGAATATCATCTGTAGAATTGTTATTTGTATTATGAACGACAAATGTGTTTCTCTGAGTATCTGACCTCCTAGTGCTCCATGCTTTATTGTTACGAGAGATCCTCTCAAGTTTTTCAGCAATCTGTGCATATGTACAATCACCATATGAACCTTCGGCAATAGTGTCAATTATTGCTTTATTGTTTTCAGCGACTCATCATCAATACGGTGATTTGGGATACCTCTTACGAAGGCAGTGAATCTATCCCACGAGCTACTCACAGACTCTTCAGGTAATGCCACAAAATTGTTGACCCTATCTTTGTGATTGAGCTTCTTGGACACTGGCTAGTACTTTGCTAGGAACATCTCTGCCAGTTGGTCCCATATAAATATTGAGTTATACGGAAGCTCAGTGAACCATACTGCATCGTCGCCTGTCAGTGACAGAGGGAACACTCGTAATCCAGTGACATCCATATCCAAGTCTGGTCTACCTACACAACTTTTGCAAATCACCCTTAGCTTGGCTAAGTGAGCATGTGGATCCTCCAATGGTGATCCTGAGAATAAGCCTCTTGCTGTAAGCATCTGCATCAAGCTACTAGTCACCACATATGTGTGCCCTGGAGATAGAGGAGGTAGGACAATAGGTCGATCAGAATTTGCTATATTGATGTTCTCCCGATAGTTGTCATGTTGTTGTGGGCTTGGTGGACCATGCACCCTCACTGCATTTCCCAATTGATTTTCAGCTAGACCCCGGTTTTCCTCACCAACTACTATTGGCTGTTGTAACTCAACCGCATCACCAAGATTTACTCCGATAGGATTAACTAGAAGTCCTTGATTGTTCATTCTTTGAAAAGTTCTGTTCAACTCTGGATCGTACGGAGTAAGTGGTTCGCCCTGGCTCCGTGTACTTTGCATACACTAGAGTCAGAATCTGAGAGAAACAAAAACAAAATGAAAAATTAAAATTAGGAAATAGTTGACTAACGTTCAATAATGTAGTTAAAATAAATCTAATAGCCAAATTCTCCGGCAGCGGCGCCAAAATTTGATACGCTCAAATTACAACTCCCTAAAGAAGCATAAGCGATCGTTATCAAATAAAGAACCCAACTTGTAGGTTGGGGTCGATCCCACGAGAAAAATGGTTTAGGCTTTACTTTAACAAACAATTATATTTAATTAGTCAAATTACTTCCAGAAAAAGGTAAGTAAATGGGGGAATTATAAAAACCAAATTGTACTAATTCAGTAAGTAATCAGTAAACAAAAGTCAATTTTTTTTGTTGTTATCAAGATGAGAAAATTAACTAAGGTATACGTGTTCACCACAAGCTCATAACTCAGTAATCCTAGTAATAGCAACCCTTTCCTAGTAAATTACATGCAAAGTAGTAAGTTAGGTATCTCTAAATCCTTGGTCCGGCATCTAGAGAATTTCACCCCGCACCTTGGTCCGGCTACGTGTGTATAATTTACTGACCCTTACCTTTACCTCATATTAGACATCATAATTGATGTTTGGCTTAGTTATTACTTCGCACCAATCGACACTTGCCTATTAGATAGTATCACACTAAATCTATGTTGATAATTCTTTTCTTGTTGATTACCTCCTTGGTCCGGCAATTAGCAATAAGGCGAGTTCTAATGCGTGCACTCGTTAAAAAGACTTTTGAACGAAAGATTTATCAATGCATGCAAAACACTATTCAAGAATTGCTTATTTACTATTCATCCTTCGTTAATCGGTTATGGATCCCACAATCCTAGTTGTGAAGTTTAGTTACCCATAATAGCAAGAACACAATTCATAGTGTTAGATGAAGGGATCATGAACTTAGGTAAAGAGAATAATAAACCCAGAAATTCAACTTGAATTGCGAAGCCAAAATCTTCAAAACGAACTTAGGAAATCAATAATTGCTAGGGTTGCAAATTAATCTCCCAAGTCACCAAGTAAAACTAGAATAATAATGTGTAACCCCCAAACACGAGGTTTACATGCCCTGTTTATAGAAAATAAATCCTGAATCAAAAGGGAAACAAATTAAGGAAACTTTGTTCAGGCACACGTCTTCATTCCACAAGACTGACTTACGGACCGTAAATCCATTTACGGTCCGTAAGTCCCTTCCATCAGCCAGGACATGGAAAATATTTCAGCTTCCAAAAATCAGCTTCTCTAAAGCAAACGACGAACTTGTAGTACGAGCCGTAGATCGATCTACGGTCCGTCAATCCCCTCCGTAGCTCCACACTTGGAATCTTCAAAAATCAGTTACTGGAACCCTCGCAGTATCAATCTATGGATTAACAGTACGGTCTGTAGATCAATCTACGGACCGTAAATGGCCACCGTGGTTCCACACTTGGTCAGATATCCCTGATTTGTCTTCCATACCTTGCCTGCTGATCTACGGTCATCACCTACGGACCGTCAATGGACCTACGGTCCGTAGATCACCTCCGTGAATGCCCTTTTTCTGCATTTCTTTCAGATGTCTCTATACTTCCGCGCCTGAACATCTTTCCTGAAAAATATGATAAAAACACATAAAAACCAATACAAAACGGCCCTAGACACACACAGCTTGTAAGTTAAATGTATTAGAAATACTGTAATCTCACGGTATATCAATGCCCACCAACATGCGCTGAATGGCATGATTCAAGTACACTAAACATCTCAACCTCGGGCACACAACGATGAATAATCCCCTCAGCACAACTACGATACAAGTAAGGCTCATCCCAAAATAATTTCTTCACATCATGCATAAACTTTCTCCTTTGGTTAAAAGACAAGTCCGGGGGCACCAAATCGCTTGCCAAATAATTAGCAACGTTTGCGAACCGTGGAATCAAATCATGAGAAGCAGCCAATACCTGTTCATCTGGAAAAGCATCATTAATTTCAGACCTATCTCCAAGCTTTAGCATAGCCTCTTCCTCTAATCTGGACAAGTGATCGGCAACTTGATTTTCGGTCCCCTTTCTATCTTTTACCACAAAATCAAACTCTTGCAGCAACAATACCCATCTAATCAATCTTGGTTTTGCATCCTTTTTCGCCATCAAATATCTCAATGCAGAATAGTCAGTATGCACTATGACCTTAGTACCAAGCAAGTAGGATCGAAATTTCTCGAATGCAAAAACCACCGCAAGAACTTCCTGTTTGGTCACAGTATAATTCTTCTGGGCCACATTTAGAGCTTTGCTAGCATAGTAAATAAGGTGAAATTTTCTCTTTCCTCTGTCCTAGTACCACACCAAGGGCCACTCCACTTGCATCACACATTACCTCAAACGGTTGTCCCCAATCAGGTGAAATAATGATAGGTGCAGTAACTAACTTCTCCTTCAACTCTCTAAATGCCCTCCGACAAGCCTCATCAAAATCAAACTTCTACTCCTTTTCGAGGAGTTTGCACAATGGGTGTGCAATTTTTGAAAAGTCTTTTATGAATCTCCTATAGAACCCAGCATGCCCGAGAAAACTTCTATCACATTTTACAGAAATAGATGGCGGAGGATTTTCTATTACCTCTACTTTAGCTTTATCAACCTCAATACCTTTCTCTGTAATGCGATGACCCAACACTATACCTTCTTGAACCATGAAATGACACTTCTCCCAATTCAGCATCAAGTTGCACTCTTCGCACCTTTTAAGCACCTTGGCCAAATGATTCAGACAACGATCAAAAGAATCACCTACAACTAAAAAATCGTCCATGAACACTTCAATAATGTCCTCCACCATATTAGAAAATATTGACATCTTGCTGGAGCATTGTACAGCCCAAATGGCATCCGTTTGAAAGAAAAATTTCCATAAGGGCAAGTAAAGGTGGTCTTCTCTTGGTCTTCTGGAGCTATAGAAATTTGATTGTAGCCCGAATACCCATCAAGAAAACAATACCAACCCTTTCCTGCAAGTCTATCCAATATCTAGTACATGAATGGCATAGGAAAGTGGTCCTTTTCTGTCCATGTATTCAACTTTCGGTAATCCATACAAACTCTCCATCCAGTCACATGCCTCATTTAAACAAGCTCATTTCTTTCATTTGGAACCACAGTAATACCACCCTTTTTAGGCACACACTGCACATGACACACCCAACTACTATCTGCAATGGGATAAATAACTCCCGCATCAAGCCACTTGATGATCTTCTTTTTAACTACCTTTTGGATAGGTGGATTAAATCTTCTCTGATGCTCGATACTGGGCTTATGATCTGGCATGAGTTGGATTTTGTTAGAGAAAATACCGGGAGGAATCCCAATAATATCCGCAATAGTCCACCCAATAGCTCGCTTGAACCTCTTTAACACAATCACCAAGCACTCTACTTGTCTCGCATTCAAATCTGCCGCAATGATGACCGGCAAAGTAATCTCTCTGCCCAAGTATACATACCTCAAATGCGGTGGTAGAGCCTTAAGCTCCACTTTTGGTGCCTCCACAATAGATGGTCTCGCTGGTGGAGACTCACAATTCTTCATGTCTAACTCATACTTCTTTTGTTTTGACCGATACTCACACCTATCGGGTGGAGCTACCAAGTCATTGTACTCTTCAAAACCATCACTATTGAAATTCATCATAACTGTTGCTAGTGCCCCAACACCGAGTCACTCTTTAATTTGCACTTCTACTCCACTCTCAACTCTGTAAGTTATAGCAGGTACCGTTTGGAGCTCAACACTCTGCTTCATGGACCTACAAATATTGAAAGTTGCTTCTTCATTATTCAGTCTGAACTTCATTTGTCCCTTTTCCATATCAACCAACGCATGCCCTGTGGCAAGGAATGGTCTCCCTAGGATGATGGGAACCTCGAAATCAACCTCACAGTCAAGAATCAGAAAATCTGCTCAAAAAATGAAAGACTCAACTTTGACTGGCACATTATGGAGTACACCAATGGGCCTCATCACAGTTCTATCGGCCATTAGTAACCTATTTAGTGGGCTTTGGGTCTCCTAGACCCAACTTATTGTAAATAGACAATGGCATGAGATTGATGCTAGCACCAAGATCACACAATGCCTTAGCAAAGTGTAACAATTCGATAGTACATGGAATTGTGAAGGCACCAGGATCCTCCTTCTTTTTCACAAGCGACCTTGTAGCAATAGCGCTACAATGCTGTAATCTATCATCATCTTCAAAACTCTGAGACCTCTTCTTTGTTACCATATCTTTCATAAACTTTGCATACCCAGGCATTTGCTCCAAAACTTCTATCAACGGAACATTGATGGAAAGCTTCTTCAACATAGTAATAAACTTGAGATATTTACCATCTTCAGTCTTCTTCACTAATCTCTGTGGAAAAGGTGGTGGAGGTCTAGGTATGTGGACAACTTTCTGAGATATCTCCGCTTCTTCTCTGTCGTATTCTCAGACTTTTCTCTAACCTCTATCACATCATCTTCTTTTCTAATCTCAACTTCCACCACAGACGACGTAGGTGGAACAATGGTTTGCTTACCCCCTCGAGTAGTAACTGCCATACCATGGCCGTCATTCTTTGGATTCTGGATGGTGTTTCTAGGAAGAGTACCAGGTTGACATGGGTTCACTGTAGTAGACAACTGGGTCAGCTGCTGCTCTAGATACTTTATTGACACTGCATGCACATCAACCTTTTGACCAATACCAGACAAGTCGTTTCTCATCTCCTTCCCATTCTCATCAGCTGCATCAAACCTTCTCATCATTTTCTGCATCACATCTTCAATACGCGCCATACTTCCTCCAGCTTCTCTAGTAACAGATTCCCCATTTTGAGGGGTTACATAAGGTCCAACTCGATCATTTCTGTTGCCATAGCTGTTTCGGTTGTAATTGTTGTCACGATTGAAGTTCCCATCCCGGACATATTGACCCTCTCGGTTGTAATTTCCATAGTTCCGACCTTGGTTTCCTTGACCTTGGCGCCAATTTTCCGTGTTGGATCCTTGGACATTTGGTCGGATACCCCCCGTCTGGGCATTCACAGCATAAGCATCCTCTTCATAGTAACGCTCTTCCACTGGTGGTGGAGTTCTAGTCAAGAAGTTCACATCATTTACCTTTTATGCACCTCCGCTTACATGCTTCAATACCAAACCCAACTCGGTCCTCATCTGAGCCATCGCTTCACTAATCTCATCCGCAGACTGGTTGTTTGTAGCATGATCGGCAAATGTGTTTCTCCCAGTATCCGACCTCCTAGTGCTCCATGCTTTATTATTGCGAGAGATCTTCTCCAGCTTTTCTGCGATCTGTGCGTATGTGCACTCATAATATGAACCTCCAGCAATAGTATCAACACTACTTTATTGTTATCATCCTGACCTCTATAGAAATATTCCTTCAGCGACTCATCATCAATACGGTGATCCAGAACACCTCTTATGAACGAAGTGAATCTATCCCATGAGCTACTTACAGACTCTTCAGGTAATTCCACAAAATTATTGACCCTATCTTTGTGATTTAGCTTCTTGGACACTGGATAATACCTTGCTAAGAACACATCCCTTAGTTGGTTCCATGTATATATTTAGTTATAAGGAAGCTTAGGGAGCCATATAGCAACATCGCCTGTCAGTGATAAAGGGAACATCGCAATCCGATGACATCTATATCCAAGTCTGGTCGACCTACACAGCTTTGCAGACTACCCTTCTCTTGGCTATGTGAGCATGTGTGTCCTCCGATGGCAACCCTGAGAACAAGCCCCTCGCTGTAAGCATCTACATCAAGCTATTGGTTACCACAAATGTGTGCCCCGGAGGCAAAGAGGGTAAGACTAGAGGTCTATCAAAGTCAGGAATATTGGTGTTGCCCCTGTAGTTGTCATGCAGTTGTGGGTCTGGTGGACCGTGCACCCTCATTGCATTTCCCAGTTGATTTTCAGCTAGACCCCGATTTTCCCCACTAGCTACTCTCGGCTGTTGTAACTCAACTGTATTATCAAGATTTACTCTGATAGGATTAACTAGAATTCCTTGATTTTTCATTCTTCGCAAAGTTCTGTTCAACTCTGGATCGTAAGGAGTAAGTGGTTCACCTTGGCTCCGTGTCCTTGGCATACACTAGAGTCAGAATCTGAGAGAGACAAAAACAAAAAGAAAAAGTAACATTATGAAATATTTGACTAAAGTTCAATATTGTAGTTAAAATTAATCTAAAAGCCAAATGTCCCCGACAGCGGCGCCAAAATTTGGTAAGCTCAAATTACACCTCCCTAAAGAAGTATAAGCGATCGTTATCAAGTAAAGAACCCAACTTGTAGGTTGGGGTCGATCCCACGAGGAAACTGGTTTAGACTTAACTTTAACTTACACTTATATTCGTTTAGTCAAAGTACTTCCAGAAACAAGTAATAAAAATGGGGGATTTGTCAAATAAATTGTAAGAATTCAGTAAATAATCAGTAAACAAAAGTCAATTTTTGTTATTATCAAGATGAGAAAATTAACTAGGGTATACGTGTTCACCACAAGCTCATAACTCAGTAATCCTAGTAATAGCAATCCTTTCCAAGTGTATTACATGCAAAGTGATAAGTTAGGTATCTCTAAATCCTTGGTCCGTCATCTAGAGAATTTCACTCCGCACCTTGGTCCGGCTACGTGTGTGTAATTTACTAACCCTTGCCTTTACCTCATATTAGACATCATAATCGATGTTTGACTTAGTTATTACTTCGCACCAATCGACACTAGCCTATTAGATAGATCACACTAAATCTATATTGATAATTCTTTTCTTGTTGATTACCTCCTCGGTCCGACCAGTAGCAACAAGGCTAGTTCTAACGCGTGCCCTTGTTAAAAAGACTTTTGAACGAAAGAATTATCAATTAATGCAAAACACTATTAAAGAATTGCTTATTTACTATTCATACTTTGTTAATCGCTCATGGATCCCACAACCCTAGTTGTGGAGTTTAGTTACCCATAATCATATGAACACAATTCATTATTTTAGATGACGGAATTATGAACTTACGTAGTTGAGAAAAATAAACCCACAAATTCAACTCAAATTTCAAACCAAATCTTCTAAAGGAACCTCTGGAAATCAAGAATTGCTAGGATAGCAAAATTAATTCCCCAATCACAAAGTAAAACAAAAATAATAAAATCTAACCCCTAAAAACGAGGTTTACATGCCCTATTTATAGAAAACAAGTCCTAAATTAAAAGGGAAACAAATTAAGGAAAGTTTATTCAGGCACACGTCTTCATTCCACGAGACTGACTCACGGACCGTCAACGGATCTACGATCAGTGAATCCCATCCGTCAGCCAGGACTTAGAAAATATTTCAGCCTACAAAAATCAGCTTCTCTGAAGTAAACGACGGACTTGCAGTACGGACTGTAGATCGATCTACGGTCTATCAATCCCCCTCCGTGGCTTCACACTTAGAATCTTTAAAAATCAGGTATTGAAACCCCGTAGAATCAATTTACGGATCAACAGTATGGTACGTAGATCAATCTACAGACCGTCAGTGGACACCGTGGTTCCACACTTGGTCAGATTTCCCTGATTTACATTGCCTGCTGATCTACGGCCATCACCTACGGAGCGTCAGTGGACTTACGGTCCATAGATCACCTCCGTAGATGTCCTTTTCTGCATTTCTTTCCGTTGTCTCTTTACTTTCGCGCCTGAACATCTTTCTTGCAAAATATGATAAAAACACATAAAAAAACAATACAAAAAGGCCCTAGACACACACAACTTGTAGGTGAAATGTATTAGAAATACCGTAAACTCATAGTATATCAGAAGTCCTACCCGGATCTTTAACCCCTAAACATGGTGTTCTACATGTAGGAGTCACTTCTACAAGTTTTTACCCTTAAACAACACTCCAAACTTCAACGACAAGACCCTTACAATTCACTAGTTCAAATGACTAGTTTCCGGACGTCATGGTCGTTTCTTGACGTTTGACCCCTAAAATCACCAAACTAACTTCAATAGCCTTTTGCATCATTTAAACAAGTTTCTAACTATAAACCTAACATGTGAGGCTCTAGTTCAACCTACTAGATTTAGTCAAGCTTTAGTTAGGTCTTACTAGTTCGTACAGGGTGTTACAAGCCTTTAGCGACATTGGTTCTGATGGCAGTTAACTAATGTTGGTAAAGGCTTTAGCACTCTTTATTAATGTCAATATTTATATGATTTAATTTCCTCATGTTGTTGTGCATTGAGTATAAGTTGCCTATAGACTTCATCATATGATTGTTGAACATGTATTAGATATGCTTTTTGTGAAGGAATTGCATAAATGCTCTATGAGATTGTGTTGAACATGCTTTTAGCTTGGAGAAGGTAGTTCCTCGTTGAATATGAGAAATCTGAAATTTTCATGCATATTGGGTTGTTAGATGTTTAGTAGGAAACCTAGGGTTAAGTTTGAGGGCTACAAGTCAAGACTAGAGGGCATCAGCCAAGGCAAACGGGTAAGGGCCAATGCAAGAGCCAAGGCTGCCCCAAGCTGCCAAGGCACTGCCCATGACCATGAGAGCCTTCCCGGCTCGTGGTTCCACACATGGTGGTGAGGCAGTTTCTCACCAAGGCTGCCTCAATGTTTACTCACCTTCACGAGCCACTTCACAGTGGTGGAGACCATGACTCGTGGGAAGGCTCATGGTCATGCCTTCACTTCCTAGTGGCCAAGCCAACATGGTGAAGTTACTGTTCCAAGGAACAGAAGCAGGACCACGGCCAGTGGGGAGGACCACAACCAGTGGTGAGGACCACGGCTCGTAGTGCGTCTCGTGAGGCCGAGAAGTAGGTGTCCAAGTGAGGGCTAAAACGAGAAATTCTGGTTTAAGTTAGATTAAAGTGAAGTTGTTTTGGGTAAGTCTAGGGTCACTATATAAGTTATTTTAAGTCAAAACTCACCGAAATTAATTCATATTTTCTAAACACCCAAATAATTTCCAAAAGTTCATCCTTTCAAAAATTCTCCCTCTATAAAACTCAGCGAAGAAGAAGAAGAAGAAGAAGAAGAAGAAGAAGAAGAAGAAGAAGAAGAAGACGAGGAGGAGGAGGAGGAGGAGGAGGAGGAGGAAGAGGAAGAGGAAGAGGAAGAGGAAGAGAAGAATAAGAAGAAGCGAGGTTCTTCACACCAAATTTGTAATTAAGGTATGGTGGTTTTCATCCATGGGTAGCTTCCACCCATGAGTCCTCTCAAAACCTTCAATTTCAAGTTATAAAAGTCCCCAAATTTCTAGAGTTTGATTCTAAAGTCATGGGTTCCTTTCTAACTTATTTTTTATGAATAAATTGAGTTATATTAATTATGTATTGATGATTTTTTCATGAATTTTATGATGTATCCCCAAGAACCCATGCATTTCCCCATATTTCTCAAAGTTGATATAATGTGGGTCATTGTTGATGAAAGAAGATTTTTATGAAATTATGCATGAGATGATAGAATTTCTTGAATTGTAATAATATCCATGTCTAATGCTTAAATTCTATATGTGTTGATTGAAACTAAGATTTTGACCTCAAAGAGGTAAAGTATGAGATTATGCATTTTCTATGAAGTTTATACTATTGTTTTAATGATTCTTTGAGAGTATAGTTTTAATGAGAATGATGATGTTGTTGTTGTGGGATGATTGAAAGGTCAGTCTCATGAACTCATAATGAACACTATGTGAAAGGTTTTCTCACAAAATGAAGGTTATAAGATTGAAAAGCTTTTCTCACCTAATTGACACTAAGGGTAAAAGTGATCATGGATGGTGATAGTTTCTCACGCATGGTCTAAAGAGATAATCTAATGAATTAACTTGGATTGATTGTCAAGGACATATTTTCATGAGACATGAGTTAAGTAAAACTTAATAACTATCTTGTGGGATTTATGCCTAGCACCGAGTGGATATTGAAATGAGATGGAGGGTCACACATAGTTGAGTCCGGGCTTCCAAAATGGGAACCCTCACCTAGTAGAGTCTGGGTTTCCCAAAGTATGTCTCATGAGATGGAAGCCTTTACCTAGTGGAGTCCCAGTTTCTAGTAATAATGTTCGTATCCCATAACTATGTGCCCGTAGGATGTTTATCAGTGGATCCAACTAAGCTAACAAACCGGTTTTACCTTAGGCAAGTAGACCAACCCTTTTCGATGTGGGTAACATTGGAGGGGACCATTTAATATCTCACATGGTCTCATGTTAGTTAAGGCTTTATCACAATCACAATAAGACGAATGATGAACTAAGACATGCTTGGAGAAGTATCTCGAAGTGTTCAAAGTAATGATTAACTAAGACATGCTCTAAGAAGCATCTCATAGTGTTCAAGAATAACAAGATGAGTAATGAACTAAGACATGCTTAAAGAAGCATCTCATAGTGTTCCATGCAATAATTAACTAAGACATGCTTAAGGAAGCATCACATAGTGTTCATGGACAACAGAAGCTTGAATAATGAAGTAAGGCTAATACATGAATTTTGGTATATGAATTCAAAGGCTTAAAGATGATGATAGCTTGTATTGTATATGCTAATTATGACTTATGTTTTCCAACTACCTCTATGATGATGTTTAAACTTGGCAGATCGCATGTTTTGAAATGAAAGGTCCCTTTTAGCATGTTTTAAATGTTTTAATGCATGGCTACCTTCGTTAGTGCATTTTTGTACTAACACCTACTTTGCCTACATTTCTTTCCCCAAGTGTAGGGTTCGGTACTAGATGAAACGACCCCAAAAATGCCCGAAAATGTACATCGGAAACACCTATAATTGTAATTTCCATATATCTCAGAAACCGTGCACGATTTCGGAAATTTGACTTCATATTCTTATTCAGGGGTCAAATTGAGTGGGAAATGGGTCTAACCCGGATTTTAGAGCAACCGTATCAAAATTTGAAAATCACAAAAAATGTGATTTGGAGGGTCAACTTTAAAGGGGCATATCTATTAGCAAACAAGGAACTGGAAGAGACACAACCTATTAAATTAAATCTCTTTGAGTTAGCTTTCCAACGCACTTGGTTTCACCTCATTCCGAGTTAGGATGAGCGAGTTATGACAATTTTCGTACAACCTGTCTCTGCAGATTTGCAATTTCAAGTAAGCTTTTTTTTTTTAGCGGGTTGGGGACGTTTTCTATAAATGTCCCATACTTAGTCATATTTTTTTTACTTCAAACAACTCTCTAAGCCCTCTCCAAATTCCACCATGATCTTCAACCAAATTCAAACATCTCAAGCTCTAATTCCGGATTCAAGACTCAATCTCAAGCTTCAATTCTCCATTCCAATCTTCATCAAAGATTCTCCAAAGTTGAGGTATGTGGGTTTGATTGTGGAAACCTTCCTTTCCACAAGTCCAACCATTTATCCTCTAATTTTACTGCAAGTTAATGGGTCCTTATGGTTATTTATGAACTCTTGAAGTATGGAATTAATACTACACACCCTATTATGGTCTATTTTGCATATTATCATGAAATGGAATTATTATGTGATGTTTATGGTTTTTATGCTTCCATGATCAAATTATGAAGGTTGATTTATATATATGTATGTTGTTGGTGGGCTGATTTATATGGATTTTGGAATTGGTTGGACTTAGTACTCTTGAAATACATGATTTTATTTACATGAATAATAGCCCACCATGTGTTTGATAAAATGCCCACTTATAGAATTCTTAGGAAATGGAAGGTTCAATGTACGTCCTATGAGTTGGATGGTCATATAATCATTGAAATGATGATGAAATGGATACATGTATATGATTTTCTCTATATAAGTGTTGTGAATCGACCAAGCCTAGCTCGGGGGGTTGTAGGCTCGGGTAACCGTACCGAGGGGTTGGTACCTTGGTTGCCTAGTATGGGGGGTAGTAGGCCCGTATAACCACATCGAGGGGTTTGTACCTTGGTCCCTAGCTCGGGGGGTGGTAGGCCCGGGTAACCACATTGAGGGGTTTGTACCTCTTTCGCCTCTCCA
>JAJOOH010002163.1:0-28425 GCA_029582605.1 Solanum gracilifrons | reverse complement strand
AGCTAAATTCTAGGAACGCCTTGCGTGAATTCCGCTCCCAAGGTAATCCATATATATATATATATATATATATATATGATCTATCTTCAAACTCTATGTATTACCTTCTGATATGTCTTGATGCCAAATTCGGATTTTGACCCGTACTACAATACTTACTTATAACGGTACTACTAAATGATTTATAATGATTTCAAATTTTAAATTTATAATGTAATAAGTCAACTTTTAAAAGGGATATCATAATATCTAGGTTTCTAAATAAATAAATTCAAGACATAAACCTAATTAAAAAAACATAGATAGTTGAGAAGAATAGTGTATATATATAAGCAGATCTTATCTCTATCTAAAAAAAATAGAAATATTTTTTGTTAAAGATCCTCGACTCACTCATATAAGTCCATTGATGTGAAAAACAATATGAAAGGAACAATAATAGCCCAAAATGAAAAATGATAAAAGAAAAAATACACACATAAAGCTAAGCAACATAAGCTCATAATAAATATGATACTTATATATTTTATCATCATCATAATTTTTACAAAAAATAAATATTAAAAGAAACATATTACCTCTGCAAGCATGGAAATCCTCTCTAGACAAAACAAAAAGGATATCGAGATTAGTTATGACAATCTTTTTTCACTTATTATAGCATGCTACTTATAATCGAATACTCTAAGTTATCATTCAATAGTACTTACTAAATAAATCAATCAATCAATTAATCTTATGCTATCATGTGTATTAGCCCATTGATCTAGCACCCGGAGCACCTAAATTTTTTTTCTCAAAAAATTTTGTGAGGACCTTCGCATTGAGTTGGGAACCATCATGTATACTCACACCATTTTTTTCACACCATTTTTTTCACACCATTTCCACATCTACATCTACAGGCACTTTTTTATGAATCCCGCAAATTCCTCTATTTTTTGTGTGTATTAGCCCATGGATCTAGCGCCCAAAACACTCAATTTTTTTCTCTCAAAAACGATTTTAAAGTCCTCCATATTGATTTGGGGAACCATCACGTATACCCACACCATTTTTTTCACGTCCATTACCGCATCTACATGCCCTTTTTAGGAATCCTGCAAATTTCTCTATTTTTCATGTGTATTAGCTCACTGATCTGGCGCCCGGAGCACCCAAATTTTTTTTCTCTAAAAACTTTATGGGGACCTCCGTATTCAGTTGGGGAACCATCGAGTATACTCACACAATTTTTTTCACGCCCATTTCCGCATCTACATGCCCTTTTTGAGGAATTCCGCAAATTCCTCTATTTTTCGTGAGTATTTGCCCATTGATCTCGCGCTCGGAGCACTCAATTTTTTTTCTCAAAAAACTTTATGAGAACCTCCGTATTGAGTTGGGAAATCATCACATATACCCACACCATTTTTTTCACGTCCATTTCCGCATCTACGTGCCCTTTTCTAGGAATTGCGCAAATTCCTCTATTTTTCGTGTGTATTAGCCCATGGATCTGGCGCCTGGAGCACCCAATTTTTTTTCTCAAAAAACTATATGAGGACCTCCGTATTGAGTTGGGAAACCATCACATATACTCTCACCATTTTTTTCACGCCCATTTCCGTATCTACAAAGCTTTTATTAGGAGTCTAGCAAATTCTTCTATTTTTCGTGTGTATTAGTCAATTGATCTGGCGCCCCAGAGCACCCAAAATTATTTTCTCAAAAAATTTATGAGGACCTCCGTATTTAGTTGGGGAACCATCACGTATACTCACACCATTTTTTTCACGCCCATTTCAGCATCTACAATCTTTTTTTTTGGAATTCCGTAAATTCCTCTATTTTTTGTGTGTATTAAACCATGGATATGGCGCCTGGAGCACCTAAATTTTGTAATCTAAAAATTTTATGAGGACCTCCGTATTGAGTTTGAGAACTATTACGAAAATTTACACCATTTCTTTCACGCCCATTTCCGCATCTACAGGCCTCATTTAGGAATCCCGCAAATTTCTCTATTTTTCTTGTGTATTAGCCCATGTATCTGGCACCTGGAGCATCCAAATTTTTTTCTCAAAAATATTTATGAGGACCTCCGTATTGAGTTGGGGAACAATAACGTATACTTACACCCTTTTCTTCATGCCTATTTCCGCGTATACCTGCCCTTTTTTAGGAATTCCCCAATTTCCTCTATTATGCGTGTGTATTAGCCAGCCCATGGATCTGGCGCCTGGAACACCCAAAAAATTTTCTCAAAAAACATTATGAGGACCTTCGTTTTGAGTTGGAGAACCATCACGTATATTCACACCATTTTTTTCACACTAATTTCCGCATCTACAAGAACCGTTTTTAGGAATCTCGAAAATTTCTCAATTTTCGTGTGTTAATATGCCCATGGATCTGGCTCCGTAGCACGCAAATTTTTTTTCTCAAAAATCTTTATGAGGACCTCCGTATTAAGTTGAGGAACCATCACGTATACTCACAACATAATTTTCACGCCAATTTCCGCATCTATATGCCTTTTTTAGAAATCCTATAAATTCATCTATTTTTCGTGTGTATTAGCCTATGGATATGGCGCCCGGAGCATCAAATTTTTTTCTTTTAAAAAACTTTATGAGGACCTCCGTATTGAGTTGGGGAACCATCACGTATACTCACAATATTTTTCATGCCCATTTCCACATCTACACACCTTTTTTTAGGAATCCCCCAAATTTTGATATTTTTCGCGTGTATTAGCCTATGGATTTGGCGCCCTAAGCACCCAATTTTTTTCTTCAAGAAACTTTATGAGGACCTCCGTATTAAGTTAGGAAACCATCACGTATACTCACACCATTTTTTTCACGCCTATTTTCGGATGTACATGCTCTTTTTTAGGAATCGCGCAAATTCCATTATTTTTTGTGTGTATTAGCCCACAGATTCGGCACCCAGAGCACCCAATTTTTTTTCTCAAAAAACTTTATGAGGACCTCCGAATTGAGTTGGGGAATTATCACGTACACTCACACCATTTTTTTTCACGCCCATTTCCGCATCTACAATCCCCTTTTTAGGAATCGCGTAAATTCTTTTTTTTTCGTGTGTATTAGACCAATGATTAGGCGCCCGGGGAACCCAAATTTTTTTTCTCAAAAAACTTTATGAGGACCTCCGTATTGAGTTGGGGAACCATCATGTATATTCAAAGCATATTTTTCACGTCCATTTCCGCATCTTCAAGCCTTTTTCAAGAATCACGCTGATTTCTCTATTCTTCGTGTGTATTAGCCTATGAATCTGGCACTTGGAGCACCAATTTTTTTTCTTAAAAGACTTTATGAGGACCTCCGTATTGAGTTGGTGAACCATCACAGATACTCACACCAATTTTTTCATGCCCACTTCCGCATCTACATGCCCTTTTTTAGGAGTCCCCTAAATTTCTCTATTTCTCGTGTGTATTAGCCCATGGATTTGGCGCCTTGAGCACCCAAAAACTTTTTCTCAAAAAACTTTATGAGGACCTCCGTATTGAGTCATGGAACCATCACGTATACTCAAACTATTTTTTAACGTTCATTTCCGAATATACAACCCTTTTTAGGAATCACACAAATTTCTCTATTTTTTGTGTATATTAGCCTTTCGATCTGGCGCTCGGAGCACCCAAATATATTTTCTCAAAAAACTTTATAAGGACGTCTATATTGAGTTGAGGAACCATCACACATATTCACACCATTTTTTTCATGCCCATTTCCGCATCTATGGGTCCTTTTTTAGGAATTGCGCAAATTCTTCTATTTTTCGTGTGTATGCCCATGGATCTGGCCCCCAGAACACCCACAATTTTTTATCGAAAAACTTTATGAGAACCTCTGTATTGAGTTGAGAAACCATCACGTATACTCACACAATTTTTTTCACCCCATTTTCGCAACTACTTGCCCCTTTTTAGGAATCCCCCAAATTCCTATATTTTTTGTGTGTATTAGCCCATGGATCTGGTGCTCGGAGCACCCAAAATTTTTTTATTTAAAAACTTTATGAGCACATCTATACTGAGTTGGGGAACGATCACACATATTCACATCATTTTTTTCACGGCCATTTCCGCATCTACAAGTCTTTTTAGGAATCGCGTAAATTACTTTATTTTTCGTGTGTATTAGCCCACGGATCTAGCACCTGGCGCACACAAATTTTTTTTTCTCAAAAAGTTTTATGAGGACATCCGTATTGAGTTAGGGAACAATCACGTATACTCACATCATTTTTTTCACACTATTTCCGCATCTACATGCCTTTTTTTAAGGAATCCCACAAATTCTTCTATTTTTTGTATGTATTAGCCCATGGATCTAGCGCCCGAAGCACCCAAATTTTTTTCTCAAAAAATATGTTGAGGTCCTCTGTATTGATTTGGAGAACCATCACGTATACTCACATTATTTTTTTATGCCTATTTCCGCATCTACAAGCCATTTTTTAGGAATTATGCAATTTTTTTTATTTTTCATGTGTATTAGCCCATGGATCTGGCTTTCGGAGCACCCAGATTTTTTTCTCAAAAAACTATATGAGGACCTTCGTATTGAGTTGGGGAACTATCACGTATGCTTACACCATTTTTTCACTTCCATTTTCGCATTTACAGGCTATTTTTAAGAATCCCGTAAATTTCTCTGTGTTTCGTGTGTATTAGTTTATGGATCTAGCGTCGGGAGCACCCAATTTTTTTTTCCAAAAAACTTTATGAGGACTTCAGTTATGAGTTGGTGAACCATCACGTATACTCACACAATTTTTGTCACGCCCATTTCCTTATCGACATGCCTTTTTTTAGGAATCTCGCAAATTCCTTTATTTTTCGTGTGTATTATCCCATGGATCTTGCGTCCGGAGTACCTTATATTTTTTTCTCAAAAAACTTTATGAGGACCTCTGTATTGAGTTGGGGAATCATCACATATACTCACACCACTTTTTTCACTCCCATTTCCACATCTACATGATTGTTTTTAGGAATGTGCAAATATCTCTTTTTTTCGTGTGTATTTAAGTCCATAGATCTAGCGCCCGGAGCACCCTATATTTTTTTCTCAAAAAACTTTATGAGGAACTCCGTATTGAGTTGGGGAACCAACACGTATATTCATACCATTTTTTTCACATCCATTTTCGCATCTACATGCTTTTTTTTTTCTTTAGAAATACTAAACATTCCTCTATTTTCCGAGTGTATAATCCCATAGATCTGCCGCCTGGAGCACCCTAATTTTTTTTTCTCAAAACACTTTATGACAACCTCCGTATTGAGTTGGGGAACCATCACATATACTCACATCATTTTCTTCACGCTCATTTCCGAATCTACAGGCCCTTTTTAGGAATCCTTGAAATTTTTCTATTTTTCGTGTGTATTAGCCCATTGATCTGGTGAACAGAGCACCCAATCATTTTTTCTAAAAAAACATTATGAGGATCTCCGTATTGAGTTGGTGAACCATCACATATACGCACACCATTTGTTCACACCCATTTCTGCATCTATAGGCTCTTTTTAAGGAATCCCGCAAATTCCTTTATTTTTTGTGTGTATTTGCCCATTGATTCGACGCTCAAATCTCCTAAAACAATTTTCTGAAAATTTTTTATGAGGACTTCCGTATTGAGTTGGAGAACCATTACATATACTAAAAACATTTTTTTCACTCCCATTTCCGCATCTACAAGCCCTTTTTTAGAAATTTCATAAATTTCTCTATTTTTTCGTGTGTATTACCCCCTGGATCTGTCTTCCCGAGCACCCAAAGTTTTTTTCTTAAAATTCTTTATGAGGACCTCCGTATTGAGTATGGGAACCATTACGTATACTCACACCATTTTTATCACCCCCATTTTCGCATCTATAAGCCCTTTTTTAGGAATCGCGTAAATTTCTCTATCTTTCGTGTGTATTAGCCCATGGATCTGGCGCCCAGAGCACCCAATTTTTTTTCTCTAAAAATTTTATGGGGACCTCCATATTCAGTTGGGGAAACATCACGTATACTCACACAATTTTTTCACGCCTATTTCTGCATATACAGGCCATTTTTTAGGAATGTTGCAAATTCTTTGCTTTTCGTGTGTATTAGCCCATGGATCTGGCGTTCAGAACCGAGATTTATTTTTTCAAAAAACTTTATGAGGACCTCCGTATTGAGTTGGAGAGCCATCACGTATACTCACACAATTTTTAAGCCTATTTCAGCAGACCATTTTTTTGGAATCACGCAAATTCCTCTATTTTTCATGTGTATTAACCTATGGATCTGGCGCCCGGAGCACCCAATTTTTTTTCCTACAAAACCTTAAGAGGACCTCTGTATTGAGTTGGGGAACCATCACGTATGCTCACACCATTTTGTTACACCCATTTCCGCATCTACATGCTCTCTTTTAAGAATCCCCCAAATTCCTCTATTTTTCGTTAGTATTAGCCAATGGATCTAGCGCCCATAACATTCAAAATTTTTCTCTCAAAAAACTTTATGAGAACCTCTGTATTGAGTTAAGGAACCATCACGTACAGTCACACTATTTCTTTCACACCTATTTCCGCATCTACAAGCCCCTTTTTAGGAATCCCGCATATTCCTCTATTTTTTCGTGTGTATTAGCCCATAAATTTGGTGCTCGGAGCACCCAATTTTTTTTTTCTCAAAACAATTTTATGAGGACTTTCGTATTGAGTTGGGGAACCATCATCTGTACTCACACCATTTTTTTGCACGCCCATTTCCGCATCTACGGGCCTTTTTCTATGAATCCCGCATATTCCTCTATTTTTCGTGTGTATTTTTCCATGGATCTGTCGCTCGGAGCACCTAAGTTGTTTTTCTCAAAAAACATTATGAGGACCTCTGTATTAAGTTGGGGAACCATCACGTATACTCACACCATTTTTTTCATGCCCATTGTCGCATCTACAATCCTTTTTTTAGGAATCGTGCAAATATCTCTATTTTTCATGTGTGTTAGCCCATAGATCTAGTGCTCGGAGCATCCAATTTTTTTTCTCAAAAAACTTTATGAGGACCTTTGTATTGAGTTATTGAACCAACACGTATACTCACACCATTTTTTTCACGTCCATTTTCGCATCTACATGCCTTTTTTTAGAAATCCCGCAAATTCCTCTATTTTTCGAGTTTATTAGCCCATGGATATGCCGCCTGGAGCACCCAAACGTTTTTTCTCAAAAAACTTTATGAGACCTCAGTATTGAGTTGTAAACATCACGTATACTCACATCATTTTTTTTCACACCCATTTCCGCATCTACAAGCCCTTTTTTTAGAAATCGTGCAAATATCTCTATTTTTCGTGTGTATTATCCCATGGATCTAGCAACCGGATCACCTAATTTTTTTTTTTGCAAAAAACATTATGAGAACCTCAGTATTGAGTTGGTGAACAATCACGTATTCTCACATCATTTGTTTCACACCCATTTCTACATTTACATGCCCTTTTTTAGGAATCCCTTATATTCTTCGATTTTTCGTGTGTATTAGCCCATGGATCTGGTGCCCCGAGCACCCAAAATTTTTTTATGAAAAAACTTATTGAGTACCTCCCTATTGAGTCGGGAAACCATCACGTACACTAAAACCATTTTTTACGCCCATTTCTGCATCTACAGACCCTTGTTTAGGAATCCTGCAAATTTCTCTATTTTTTGTGTGTATTAGCCCATTGATTTGGCGGCCGGAGCACCTAAATTCTTTTTTTCAAAAATTTTATGAGTACCTCCGTATTGAGTCTGTGAACCATCACCTATACTCACACAATTTTTTTCACGCCTTTTTCCGGATCTACCTGCCCTCTTTTACGAATCCCTCAATTTCCTTTATTTTTTGTGTGTATTAGCCCATGGATCTGTCGCCCCGAGCACCCAAATTTTTTTTCTCAAAAAACTTTATGAGGACTTCTGTATTGAGTTGGGGAACCATCACGTATAGTCAAATCATTTTTTTCACAGCCATTTCCGCATCTACAAGCCTTTTTTTAGGAATCACACAAATTTCTCTATTTTTCGTGTGTATTAGACCATGGATCTAGCGCCCAGAGCACCCAAAATTGTTTCCTCAAAAAGTTTATGAGGACCTCCGTATTGAATTGGAGAATCAACACGTATAGTCACATTAATTTTTTCATTCCCATTTCTGCATCTACAAGCCTTTTTTTTGAAATTCCCCAAATTTCTCTATTTTTTGTTTGTTTTAGCCCATGTATCTTGCACCTGGAGCACCCAATTTTTTTTTCTCAAAAAAATTTATGAGGACCTCCATATTGAGTTGAGGAATCATCATATATACTAAACCATTTTTTTCATGCTCATTTCTGTATCTACATGCCCTTTTAAGGTATCGTGCAAATTCTTTTATTTTTCTTGTGCATTAGCTCATGGATCTGGCGCTCGGAGCAACCAAAATTTTTGTTACCCCCTGAGCCTACACCCTAGGCGGGACTGGCACTCGAGAACCATTGCTGGCCCCAAGCGAACCCTTGGCCTGGCTAGATTCTCAGCGGAATAGTTACTCAACAGAAGATGCACTTAAATGCATTCTTAAATAAACTATCTGAATAGATAAATTGAGAATGTTTAGAAAATAATATTTAACTTAGCCAAAATGGCAACTCAAGTCTTTAAATCAAACAACTGAAATAGCAAGACTAAAGAACTCATATCTAACCATCTATGAAACCTCTAGATACTAAAAGGGATGTCGGGACAAAACCCCCAATCATCCTAACAACTGAAATAACCAAAAACTATAAAGCAAAATATAACCAAAGGGATCCTCCAGAAAGCAAAGAGGCTTACTAACTGACTCTGAGTGCTCAATTGGATCAACGAGACGCTAGGTACTGATCCTGGTTACATGTGTCTGCATCATAAAACGATGCAGGCCAAATGGCATCAGTACATTGAATGTACGAGTATGCGAGGGGAAAACTAAACATGACATAAGCTTGAAAGGAATCTGAAAGAACACTTACCTTGGCTTTACTCAACTCATGAATACTCAACTCAAATGCAAAGTAAAAACAGCAATAACAATGCAGTTTATACAAAGCATTTAAAACAGTAGGTGACAAATCAATGTATTGAAGAAATACAATATCAACTCAATTACATATAAATTAATATAATACTGTGGAAGTTTCTCTAACCGACGACTACCACTATAAGCCTAAGTGATGATACATCATCTCGCCAACGCTGTTAGAATTGTCCTATGCTTTGCCGTCATATTGAATGCCTCAACTAAGTGGATCCACTAGTCTATGCTAAAAAGCACTAAGGAATCATCTAAAGAGTATGAATATTTCTACCCATGATGGCTATATGGTTTATGGAGACTTGAGTTATTATGAACTCGCGTCCCCGTATCAGTGCTCAATACTACTCCCAAAATATACTTAGCTCATATGTTTTAAAAAACAAAATCTTTCTGGGATTTGAGATAATTACTCAAAAATTAGCTCAAAAGCTCTCTTGGAAATCGGTGTTTCCTCTCTTGCTCAAATGTGAAAACATTTTAACTCTTTGGGAATACTTAGTTCCCGCATAATCTTTGAAAAAATGAACTTTAATCTTACTCTTTACTCAACTCAACGCTTAAGCCTTAAAACAAAGTTAAAATGTTTGTAAAAAGACTTTTGGAAAATTCTATGAACCTCTCTTGACTTGACTCTTAACTTTCCTTGAATTGAATTATGAATTCAAGGTTTATGATCTCATGTTTATGAATGATTTCATGATGTTTATACGTACCTTAGAGTGTAGAAATCAACTAGAAAACATAGGTACGTTGCTAGGGAACTAATATAGAAAGAAGTGGAAAAATATGGGAGAACAGGCGTCCCTGGTGCCTTGAGAGGCGCGGCACCCCAGAGCCCAAACTTTAGACTCTGAAGTGGGGCACTCTGGGAGGCGTGACGCCCCAAGCCCCAGCCCAGAAATTCCCCAATTTTTTCTTCTTAGTTTTTTTAACTCTAAACCCTCTAATTTTGATTAGTTCTTTTCCCAAACTCTTAGAATCGACTATATCATCAATATATGTAAGATTCTACTCGAAAAAACCCCTAAATTCATGAATCAAACTCATGAAATTCCAACAACCAAGAACCCACAAGATTTCAAACGAATTATCATCAAGAACTCATAATATTTGCTTTCAAAACAACATAACTTCGCTGAATTGAATCATGATTGGCGCTTGGGTGTACAAATCTAACGCTATGTGATCTCACATACCTCATAGGATTGAATTCTTGGCGAAATCCCCAACCAAAATTGTACGATCTTGATGAATCTTGACTTTTCTTCTCCTTTCTCATCTTTTCTCTTTTCTCCAAGCCCTAACATGAATTTCCAATCGTCTCAACTGATCTAATTCTGATTAGACCCCAATTAATTACCAAAAAATAAAATTAAGTCATGGGGTGGTGAAAAGACCACAATACCCTTCTAAAATTCGGATTAGACTTTCCTTGTCTGAACAACCCAACTTCAAATGGAAATATCTCACTTATATTAACTTGGAATTGAGCAAACTCAGCGGTGTTGGAAAGATAATTCCAGAGTATCCTTGAGTGTCTTTGAGTTGAGTGGAGATGAGGTAAGTATGTTCTTTCTTTCTCTCGGATCAAGCTTATGTCTGTGCTTTAAAATTCCCCTTGCATGCTCGTACATTTCATGTACTGACGCCATTTGGTCTGCATCTTTGATACCACTTGCTGTTCTAAGTTGCTTTGGTGAGCCTCCTTGCTTCCGGAGGATTCCCATTTACTTTTCAATTTTTGTTAGGATGTCGTGGGTCTTGTCCTGACTTCCATCATTGTCATTAGAGGCTTCATAGATCGTAGTGTTTTGAGGAGTCTTTCCATTTCTTTGTTAAATGTTTAAGACTTGAGTTAACCAATTATATTATTTAACATTTCAGACTATATTGAACTAAACTGGTTTTTAGTAATGATGTTGTTATGAGTTAAGTTACTTTTGTGGTTCATTTATTGTTGAGTTAATGAGTAGAGCCTGGCCAAGGATTCGCTTGGGGCCAACAATAGTTCTCGAGTGTCAGTCGCGTCCAGGGTGTAGGCTCGGGGCTTGACACATAACTTTCTTGATTTTTTGTGTTTTAGCTCATGGATCTGGCGCCTCAAAGCACCCAAAAAAATTTCTGAAAAAACTTTAAGAGGACCTCCGTAATGAGTTGGGTAAATATTACGTACAGTCCCACCTTTTTTCAAGCATATTTTTGCATTTACGAGCTATCATTTAGGAATAACGTGACTTTCTATTTTTTCGTGTGTATTAGCCCATGGATCAGACGTCTCAGAGCACCCAATTTTTTTTTCTAAAAAAACTTTATGAGTCACTCTGTAATGAATTGGGGAAGCAATACGTACTATGCCACCGTATATTTAGATATATTTTCACATTTAAGAGCCAACTTTCAGGAATTACGCCACTTTTTTGGTTTTCATGTGTATTAGTCCATGAATCTGGCACCTTAGAGCGCCTAAAATTATTTTTTTTGAAAAACTTTATGAGGACCTCTGTAATGAGTTGGGGAAGCATTACATACAATCCCACCATTTTTTCAAGCATATTTTCGCATTTACGAGCCAATTTTTAGGAATCACGCAATTTTCTTGGTTTTTCGTGTATATTAGCCCATGTATTTGGCGCCTCAGAGCACCCAAAACTTTTTTCTGAAAAAAATTTATGAGGACCTCTATAATGAGTTGTGGAAGCATTACATATAGTCCCACCGTTTTTTCAGGCATATTTTCGCATTTACGAGCCAACTTTTAGGAATTCTGTAACTTTCTTGATTTTTGGGGTGTATTAGCTAGAGCTGTCAAAATGGGCTTGGCCCGCTAGGTCAGCCCAACCCAACCCTTGAATTAAATGGGGTAAATTGGGCTCAATTTTTTCAGCCCATTTAGGAACGAGGCTTTTTAGCCCAGCCTCATTTGACCGGCTGGCCTCGTAGGGCCAACCCGCAAGCCTCAGAGGCCAGCCCACAGACTGTGAATTTTAAAAATATTTATTATATATATTTTAAGTAGTGTTTTACTTGTTAAGATTTTGACAATAAATATTTTTAAAGTATCAATATAAAATCAAGACTATATTTTTTACATATCTTTTACACTTTAGGGTCATTAGTCCACTAAATTTTCTTATTAGCTCAAGTCCATTACTCCATCATAATTATGAATCTTTGACCTTTTTCACATTTATTTTTATGCCTAATTTTTTACTTCTGCTTTATTGTCTTGTTTATGAAAATAGTGATCATGTAATATTTTTTTGCTCGGATGAATCTTATGAATGTTGTATCTTGACTATTATTTATTTGTTTTGTAAATATTCACTGAAGTATGTGTAATTCATGAATGAATTTATGTATGTATTGATGTCGTGTTTATCGGACATCAGCATTCGTATCCTTTCTAAGAGGAAAATGTTGTCCGTTTTTTGGTTGAAGGGCCAACTCGTCCCAACCCATGGCCCGCTTAGGGCTGGGTTGGGCTGCTATTTTATAGGCCCTTTAATTAAAAGGGCCAGCCCGTCCCAACCCATTTAACTCTCTAGCCCGTTAGGGTTGGGTTGGGTTGGGTTAGGTTGGGTCAGCCCATTTTGACAGCTCTAGTATTAGCCCATGGATCTGACGCCTTAGAGCACTCAAATATATTTTTTGAATTTTTTTTTATGAGAACCTCTGTAATGAATTAGGGAAGCATTACGAACAGTCCCACAGTTTTCTCAGGCATATTTTCTCATTTACGAGCCAACTTTTAGGTATTACGTGATTTTTTTGGTTTTTTCGTATGTATTAGCCCATGAATCTGACGCCTCAAAGCACCTAAAAAAATTTCCAAAAAACCTTTATGAGGACCTCCGTAATGAGTTGGGGAAGCATTACGTACAATCCTACCATTTTTTTCATGCGTATTTTTGCACTTACGTGCCAACTTTAAGGAACTACGCGACTTTCTTGATTTTTTCATGTGTATTAGCCCGTAGATATTGCACCTCGAATCGCCCAAAAAAAATTCTGAAAAAACTTTATGAGGATTGTTATACTAACAAAGCTCGAGCAATGAATGTTATTATTTCTAGATGTGATCTCAAGTTAATGCTACAGTAATAATTTAGTAAAGTTTATATGTGATTGCGCAAAAGTTATTAATAATCGTGGTGTTTGAGATAATATGTGTGCACCTCAACTAATTTCATACTAATGTAATTGTATAAGAACTATTTCGATCTAATTGTGTATGTATAGGTTTCCATTAAACCCCTGTCAAGGGCAAGATCAGAACCGAGTAAATTCAGGCAGACTACCCTTACTGTATCTGTCCTGCTTTATTTCATAATGCTTATGTATGCACAGTAGCATATGCAGCATTCAAGCACCGAATTCATGTGAACCCACTACCCAGTACCTTTTAACTCCGCAGCATAAGTTCATGGGTAAAATTTCTCTAAAACTTGCAACAAATAACATGTTTGCATCCATAGTTCTAAATGTATAACGAGTTAATAAATACTAGAAACATGACATTCGAATTCATCTGAACCTAGTACTTTTAACTCGAAGCATAAGTTTATGTATAAAATTTCACTAAAATTTTGAATCTGTAATTTTAAAAGTACAGATTCAAACCTGACATAAGTTTAGATCAATGTCATAATGATTTAGTCGGGCCCCAATATGGGTAACTGGACACTGGTTGAGAAACCAAAAAAAAAAAAACTCATCAACAATGTGACTTTAGTTTGAAACTCAAATGTTTCTTCATTAATACAAGGCAGAGTTCCTTGAATTGTGAAACTCCTGCATCTGTTTGCATTCCTCAACTTCTACGATTGAATATCGAAAACAAAAACCTTGTTTGAAAAACAGGCTGCAACCTTGTTGCCTTCCTTGTTCCAGCACACATTATAAATACCGCCATCTCCTTTGTAAGTTTTTACAATTTTGGCGTCCTTCACTGACCATATATGCATGCAGTTATCCAATGACCCACTTGCCAAGTAGTCACCGTTCGGACTGAATGCAACAGAGTATACAACTTCCCTGGATTTAAAATGGAAGAGAACCTACTCAGTAAAAAACAAAAACATTCAACAAAAACGATACTGTTAACTTATTCTTTCATCCCCACCCAAATAAAAGGAATAGGCATATAGGTATCGATAGTACAATTGAGTACGAGTATACAAACCCCATAATACTCGAGCCTGTAATTTGACAGTGAAAGTGTGTAATTTTATTGAGAGTGCCTTAATATTTCGTGTGTCCAAGTAGACATAATGAGTTCACATCCATTACCTGTGACCGTTCAAGCTGTGAAAAAGACGCCCTTGTTCAACATCCCATAGCTTCACGGTTGAGTCAAACGAAGCACTACACAGACAGAAAATAAAACAAAACCACTAAGCTCAAATAAATAAAAGGTTAGGTGCAATACATTAAATCAGCACACATCAGAAATCCATTTCCTAGACGGTTAAAGTGAAATTGTATCTCTATGGATTATTTTTACCCGCAAAGGGATTACGGGCCAGATTGCAATCATTCCAAATTTTGGAACTCAACTCTTGGGGCTTTAAAATTCGTTGGCGCGTTAAGTGTGCCTTTGACAACAGTGTACCAAAAAGAACTTCAGAGGTAAGTCAGTCCCAACAGAAGGCATGAATATATCTTATATAACCAAACAGAAGGCTTACGTGCACAGCGAAGACCATAAGGGTTCTGCTTATGGATAATTTTTTCAGGCTCACGGTAGAAGAAACAGGGATTTAGAATTCCATGCTGGTTTGACACCAGAATCAAGCAAGGGACTTATTGGGGTTCATACATCTGTTACAAACTAGCAGGCTAGAAGCCTCAAGTGCAAACAGAGCAGGGGTTTGAAAGGACTAAACAAAAGTGTCGTATAAAATGGAATGGTGGGAGTACTTTCTTATACACAGTGAAAACTGTGTCTAGCAAACTATAGAATCTTTATCGCTTAGCTATGAACCTTATGCTACCACCACATATGAATTGATTAAAATAGATCGAATACCTTGCTAGCAACAACTTTTTATTCGGATTGCTTGTACCAGCGCCAGTTGGACTCCATTTGATGGTATTTATCTCCTAAAAGAAAAAACATAACATTCAGCAGCTGATGTCTGATTTGATTAAATGAATCAGCAAAGTCCACAAAGAAAAAGAAAGAACAAAAATAGATACTTTGCTGTGTTCTCTGAAATCATGCAAGCAGACATCCTTTTTCATGCTCCATATCTGTACAGAAACAATGAATAATTTTATACAACACAATAAACAGAATTTCTTGGAAACAACATATTCAAAGTCCTGGTGCAGGAAAAGGTGAAGCTAAAATTCAACTTTCTCTAATCTGGACTCGTGTAATTTGTTGACTCCCTAGCCACTAATCTAGGCAATGCAGATTTCTTTTTCTGTTAACCGAGAAATCCCCGAGGGCCAGTGGCACACCACAACACCTCTCTACCTTAAATGGAATTACCTTAACTGTGGTATCCTCAGAGCATGAAGCCAGCAAGGAACCTGAGGGGTCCCACTTGATAGCATTGATCTCATTCTGCAATGGCAAAATCACAAAGGATATTAAGTTTGAACTTTGCACAGACAGTAAACTTACACTGATCCAATTTAGTGTTCTTGATAAGCTTCAACCCTCCAATAGCAACCAAATATTTATTAAAGAAATTTTCCCACAAAAAGCAACAAATGGGACCATACCTTATGTCCTGAGAATCTTTTGACTGGTTGATTCTCCCCAACTTTACAAACATAAATCTTGTTATCAGTGGAGCCGACCGCAAAAGAACTGTTGTCAAGCCAATCAACATCAAGCATACCTGAATGGGGTTGTATAACAACAGTGAGAAAATATGCAAAACAAAATAAAATCTATCCTTGACAATCTATGAGGTGAAATATAAAGGAAAATTATTTCTTTAAGACAGAACAAGGGCAACAAAACACCTGAATTAAAATTAAACTGCTGCTTCGATTCTCCAGACTTCACATTCCAAACAACGGCAGTTCTATCAGTACTACCGCTGAGGAGATAATCACCTTTCTTGTTCCATTTCAAAGAGAAGATTGTCCCTTCATGTTTGTTAAGAGTTTTAAGCAATAAGCCTGGATGAAAAGTCAGTTATAGGTATCAGTAAGAGAAAACAATCTAGTTTGATGACATGATGACAACACGAGTATTCCTCCATGCCTCTTACCAGATCGGTTCCAGATTCTGGCTTGGCCATCGTAAGAACCTGTCGCAAGCAGGGTACCCTTGCTCTGTACAAGAAAAAGTCATAAATACAAGATTGAATAATAACAAGAAAATCCAACTGGTAAGCACGAGCAATGCAGTCTAATTTCAGAAATGCCACCAGAAAAGTATAGATCAACGGAAGTCAGCCCAAAACAAGCAGTAGAAAACTCACATTCCAATCAAGTGTTGTAACATCATTGTTTTCCTCAGTTGCTCTACTTTCCAAATGCTTCAAAACCTTAACATTTGGAGGCATCCTCTGGATAGTAGAGTTACCTGGACCATGGCCAATAGTCCAAATTCTAGCAGTAGAGTCTCCAGACCTAACTTGATATTACACATGGTTAGCTATAAGAGAGATGGTTCCTTAGAAGAGTCTAAAACTACTCTCAACTTGGAAGTGTCATTATAATAGAATTATTTAACCACATGCTACTATCATGATATCACCGACCAATTAGATATTCGAAGTCCCTGCACTTATGATGATTATTTCTAAAAGTTGTAAAATCACAAGAGAATTAGAAATAATAGTATGAGTATGAACATGAGTTGATTCATAGACGAGAGCAACAAAAGAAAGAAATGGAACTAATACTTACCCAGATGCAAGAAGTGACCCTTCCGGACTCCAAGCACAGATAAAAACCTGGCATGAGTTTAGGAACAAGAGAAATTTGTAATGTTAATATAGAAGACAGAAAAGATATGAGATTTATCATTTTGGCTATTAAGAAATTATGGTGGACTAGAAGAACTTTATAGAGATATGGTCAAACCTCAGATGTATGCCCTTCCAATGCCATTACATCACAGCTAGAAATTTCACACGGCGAAGAGGTTGAGTCTGTGCAGATATCCATAGGCTCCAAATCTATCATGGAACAAAAGCAAAACTTAGTGTCCACAAGACCAACACAGAAATATGTAAAAGAATCAGCTTCATGCTCACAATGCTCCTACAAGAAACAAATTAGCTGCAATGGGAATGTATTACCTCCGGCATTTCCATTTTTCTCCTTCTCCCTGTCTCTTGCAGGTTCTCGTTCATGGTCGAGCTCATTGTCAGCATTTGCCTTATCTTTCTGAACCTTTTCCTTTTTCTCTTTAATCATTTGTTGCAACTCAGATACAGTTTTTGTTATGAGATCCAAAGGTTCCAGAAACCTGAAGTCTTCATCCATATCGGTATCATCCTGCATTCCGTAGTTATTATTGGTTAGTTTAGAGTTATAAAAAGATCTAAACTTAAGCTAGAAAAATCAGAATATCAAATGTTTGCCTTACATTGGTCAAATTGGTTTCCAATTCAAGATATTGAATACCCTTTTGCACAAGTTTAACAAGAGCATTAAAAGGAATTCGATTTCCATCCACTGTGCTCTTATTGATCCTAGCCTCGTGTCCAAAAGAAAATGCTGAATGTAAGAATCCTGAAAAAATATATCAGCAAACCAGTAGACTGATTAGATACTACTGTACTAGTCCATCACGATCAAAGTCAAGGTGTCAACCAGCCTATTAGCAAATCATATTCAATGAAGCAACAACTGATATTATAAAGGACCAACCATAAACTAGAGTGTCTTGACCACCTAGGAAGATCACTAAAAGTAACTGAGATTTTGGTTGTTCAATCAAGCAAGAGAAGTTGAGTTTATCTCAATCTTCTTTAACATCTTTTTTCTTTTTCTAGTTCAAATAATCAGGAACGACTGTGCCAATGCCCCATACAGCAGGCAAAAACTAGACCAACAATTGAAATGAGCACAAAAAGATGATTGTTTGTCATCGAAAAAAGAAAAGCAATATGCAGTTCAACTGAAAATGAAACAGAAAGCACATGACAGCCCAAAAACATCACTGTCTTCACCATAGCAAGATCTGCCCATTCGAGAATTAAAGTATTTTCAAACAGAATAACTTTCCAGCTATTATTTTAATACTTTCTTCCACTATCACTACTTTAATCATATATGTCAAATTGGCAACTTAACTTCCGTCTGTAGTCAAACACCATCCTACTCACCCCAGAACCTAATAGTCCTTATTTAAATAACCAAACTAGCCAATTTCTCTGTTACTAGTCATCCTTTATAATCATTGAAAAATATTCCCTTCACAATTGTTATATTCCTTCTATGTTTAATCAATGAAATTTTTATGAAATATGGGGAAGTTTAAAAGAACAGGAATTCTTACGTTTCTAATAGCCTATTTGGCCAGACTTCTTGGAGGTTAAAAGCACATAAAAGGCACTCCTTTACATTTGAGATGTTTGGCCAAAAAAAGAAGGTGCTTTTGAGCAAAAACAACACAAAACACAAATTGTTTTCCTCCAAAAGTATTTTTTTGTAAAAGTAGTTTTGAAAAAAGAAGTAGCTTGGCCAAACAGGCTCTAGATCTTAATAATATTCTGTCCCACGTTTATTTTATTTTTCTTTAACAGAAAAACCAAGAAAATATAGGAAAGCCTTATCTGCCTTGTCAAAGCAGTAAAGACGGGACATTTTCTGCTAATGCAAATTGCCCAATCAGTCCTAGCTACTACCAGATGAAGTCAATTTTATTCTCGACAATGTTTGCACTAGAATACAGCAACAACAACAATAACATACCCAATGTATTCCCACAAGTGGGATAAGGGGAGGGTAGGATGTTTGCAGATCTTACCCCTACCTTCGAGGTAGAGAGCTATATCCGATAGACCCTTGGCTCGAAAAAATGCTTATCACTAGAATGGTTACAGAAAAATTTTTATATCGCAGAATTTAACTCGTCTAACAACAACATACCCAAGGGGTCTGTGTAGGGTGATGTGTACGCAAACCTTACTCCTACCCTGTGCAGGTAAAGGACGATGTTTCCAAATACACCATCGTCTCAAGTAAAGCATATCAAAGCAACTGAATTCGTCTAACAGTGTCAAAAAAATAATTTACCATATAAAACACCTTAAGGACTATAAAGAATACAAATTACAATTTGAATCCTACAAGATTGTACATGTTCTGAAGATGAAAATTGAATTACCTGATTCCTGGAGGTACTGGAACACAATGTAATTCAACAGGTCGGAGGTTAAAGAGGCCATTGTTTGTGAATCGGCGGCGGCGGCGTTAAGTAAACAGAGATATAGGCTAGGCTACTACTACCTATGATATATCGAGAGAGGGAAAAAATGGAAAGTGGAATTTTTGGAGACACAACATTTATATATGAGACATTAGAATTAGAAATGTTTTCGTTCCAAAAGGCATTTCGAATGAAGTGTTGACTGTTGAATGACTAACGTACCCTCCAAGCTCCAACAAAAAATATTATTACTTTTAACAAAAACAGTTGGTTAAAACAAATACTATGCTGGCAAGAGTTGAATAGTTAAACATATTTAATCATATCCAAAAATGGAGAAACGGATTCAGAATTTTAATGAGATGTTTAAAATTTTGGAAATATACCACAACACATTCAATTTACGGAAATCAAAATTTATTATCTAATTTAGATGAACCCCTCATACACTAAATGATGACAAGTTATTGGCATCCCTAACACCTACCTTTGAGGTAGAGAGGTTGTTTCCGAAAGATCCTTAGCTAAGAAAATGCTTATGCACTAGAACTTTTTTTGCAACTGTTAAAATATATGTGAACCACTTTTATAACGAGGATATATATCAGTTCTAAATAGCAAAGTACGGGTATAACATGCCCTTTTCCCTTTTATAAATTCTATAAGTTTGACTATAAGAGAAGATTTCTAGTGATTATCGCAGCTCTGAGCCCAGCAACCATGGGAGACTTGCTTAGCTTCGAAAAACAGAGCTGGGTAACAGCAAAAAAAAAAAAAAAAGTTTTGAAGAGTTTGTCAGACAACCATTAGACCATCCCAGGCTCCACGATCGAAGTTGTGACCCAACAACGGCCATCGGTGCTGTTAATCACACTCTAGTCTAACGGCCACGATTCATCCATTAGTCTTAATTTCCTGTCTCCTTAGAGGTTGTTACATGAAAATGTTTACTTTGCAGAATTTAACTCGACTAACAACAACAACAACATACCCAGTGCGTACACAAGCCTTACCTCTAATAGAAAAGCTATTTCCAAACACACTCTCGGCTCAAGTAAAACATATCAAATCAATTATAAAGTACTCATCTAACTAGTGATTCAAATTTCAAAACAAAATTGAATATATGAGGAACAAGCTCAGAAAGAGAAAATTGAAGTACCTGATTCATCGAAGTAACGGTAAACATTGTAATTCAATTCGAGGTAATCAAAACCATTGTTTGTGATTCGCCGGCAGAGTTAAGTAAAAGGGGAAATGGAAAGAGGGAAATTTGAGAGAGACGCTATTTATATATGAGGCGTTAGAATTGGATTTGTTTTAGTTTCAAAAGGCAATTCAAATCAAGTGTCGATTGTTGAATGACTAAACTACCCAAACACATGGTTATAAAACAAAATATATGATGCTTTAAATTTATTTAAGGGGAAATTACGCGGATAAACAAACATATACTAGTTAATTACTTAACATAACTCTAGTTTGTATTAATTATCATTCACGACTAACCTTTAACTGTATTTACATCTCCTCTCTCTGGAATCTTGCTCGTCTCTCTCCTCTTTCCTCTTTTTCAGTCATCTCTCCCTCGCCTCTCTCCTCTCCTTGCCCAATCTCTCTCGCTTCTTTCTGTCCAGTTTCTCTCGTTTATACAAACACAAATTATACAAATACAAATGTTAGCAATTATTTATATACACACAAATCATAACAATCAATTGTACAAATACATGTTCAGTCCCTCTCTCGCTTCTTTCTGTCTAGTCTCTCTCGCTTATACAAACACAAATTATATAATTACATATGTCAATAGTCGTTTATATACCAAACACAAAATGATAACATTAATCAATTATACAAATACAAATTATAAGTGTAAACTAGGGGTGTCAAATAGGTGGGTTGGGTTGAAATTTGAGATATTATAATGGGTTGAAATAGAAACTAGGTTGGGTTCTGACCCACGAAGCTTACTTTGGGCTCAAATGGGTTTAGAAATGGGTTGGGTCTTGACCCGCTTAATCTCAGTAGTTTTAATATATTGTTATTTAAGTTTTATAACCACAATTTAAATTTTAATTCAAGAATTTTTAAAAAAAAGAAGTTACAAATGGATAGATAAATCCTAAAAGATATAACATAGATAGTAATTCATAGCTTCAATATAGGAACATATATGACATCAATGTAAATAAAGAGCCTTAGAATGGGTTGAAATTGGAGATCAATTGGGCTCAATTGAGGATTCTCTTAAAATGGGTTAACACTCAAATGAGTTGAGATTAAACTCAATTCAAACTATCTTGAGCCCAACCCTTAAAATTCTGGACGGGTTGAGCAGGTTACCTATAGTTAAGCTCATTTTTTACACTCATAGTGTAAACTATACAGATCACTTTAGTGATACTAATACATATGTATTTGTTGATACAAATGATGACAATAAATTATTCATATACAAATACAAATTGATAGGATTTTATACAATTTATTCATTAATATAAATTGTATTTCGTTAATACTATTGTATTCATTGATACATATACATATTAATTATATATATACAATTATGCAGATATACAAATACAAACATTGATACATATGTATATATACCAGTTACATATATACAAATATATATTAGATATACAATTACAATTCGTCTCTCTCCACTCTCTGCCCTCTCTCATCCCTCTTCTAATCTTGCTCTCCTCCCTCTAACTTATAGCTACGAATCGTAATTAGCAAATTATAGTTATGGGGTATAATTAAGTTTATTGTAATGGCTATTTACAAAATTTCTCCTAGGGGTGTCAAAATGAGTCCAAATATACGTAACCCGCCTAATCCGTTCAGAATTTATTGGTTGGGCTCAAGATAATTTGAATTGAGTTCAATCTCAACTCATTCAAGTCTTAACCCATTTTTAAAAAAAAAACTTGAATTGAGCCCAATTCAATCTCCAATTTCAACCCGTTTAAAAACTCTTTATTTATTTATTTTCTTGAGTTGAAATTCAAATTGTGGTTATAAAAATTAAATAATAATATTTTAAAATTATTGAGATTGAGTGGGTCATAACCCAACCCGATTTTTAGTCCATTTGAACCCAAAGTAAACTTGGGCGGGTCATGACCCAACCCAATTTCTGTT
This sequence comes from Solanum gracilifrons, assembly GCA_029582605.1. Classification (NCBI taxonomy): domain Eukaryota; kingdom Viridiplantae; phylum Streptophyta; class Magnoliopsida; order Solanales; family Solanaceae; genus Solanum; species Solanum gracilifrons. Next base: position 5,829 of record JAJOOH010002163.1, on the reverse strand, counting down.
TCAACACATTAAGCAAACTATAGCTATAGAAGGCCTAATGTTTGCTATTTATGAAAGGTTCCCTTTTAAATATCTCCAATGTCAACTCAACCCGCTCACTTGGCATCCCTATTTAATCCTATCTAAAAATGAAGAGACAGAATCAGAATTTGATTTGAGAGTCTATCACAACATATTTAATTTATTGGATTCAAAATTTATTATTAATACTAATATCTTAGTGAATATATCAAATGAAACTTATTAATTCAGATAAATAAATACATTAAACATGAAAAATGGTCTGTATATTTGATATTTACATAAAAAAAATCATAATAGTTAACTATAGTTAAGTTATAAATTAATGTGATAATGTGAATTAATTAACTATAATTGATGGAAAAATTGTAAATAAAAACATGTGTGACATGTTCATTAGGCGTAAACATTAAATAACAATATAATTTTACCTAAATGATATATTAGATTCGTCCATGATATTAGAGATGGCAATGAGGCAAAGCGGGTCGAAGTAGTCTTTTAAAAAGCCGATGTAGTGCGGTGCGAGTAGCGGGGGTTTCAATTTAATTTAATTTTTTAAATTTGAACGGCAAATTTTAATAGTTAAGAATTAAATTGTGTATAATTACGAACTATTTTTCATCCAAACTCCTAATAAATACTCCCTCCGTTTCACAAAGAATGGCCTCCTTTCCTTTTTAGTCAGTTTCAAAAAAATGACCTCTTTCCTTTTTTGGTAACATTTTACTTATTGCTTTCCACGTGGCATGTTTAAGACCACAAGATTAAGGGCAATTTTGTACATTTGACATAACTTTAATTTAGGACCACAAGATTCAAAAGTTTGCTTTAATTTCTTAAACTTCGTGCCAAGTCAAACCAGACCAATCTTTTTTAAACGGAGGGAGTAACATTTATTATTATTTCAAACTATCAAGTTTACTATAACAATTTGGAACACTTTAAAAGAATTTTAGCTTACTAAGTAAATTAAAATCAAATAAAGAGAAAAGGTTATGGTATATCCTTCAAACTTCGCGATTTACAGTTGATATACCCCTTTTTACAAAAGTAGCTCACATATACCCTTATTGTAACACAAATGACCCAGATATACTCTTCTGATCTAATGAAAGTGAAGAAATAAAAGGAAAATGGTCAAAAATACCCCTCAACTTTCGTTTAGTAGTTAGGTTTATCCTTGACTACCCAATTTGGCATGAGCTTTGATAATAGTATCATCTTCTTTAGGAGTAAAAGGTTGATGATCCCCTTAAGGAGAAGTTGATCACATCACCAGAGCATACATGATTTTCCATATCAATTTGGAATCAATTGACCAATAACTAACCAGTTCTTTGTTCCATGTTCCCCTACTAGCTTCTGCAATAACTTGTCATCTTGAAGATTCCAATATCAAGGCTTGTTCTTTCCCTTTTTCTTCAATTTCCACTGAATAAAATTAGTCAAGTATATGAGATAGAAGGAATGAAGGATACCGGCGATATAAAGTACAAAGTATATATGTACAGTGGGTGGTAGGAGGAGGTAGGGCCTAGCACTTACTTGGTAAAGACTTGTGAGGAGAGTGGAGTATATATAGTGGGGGTGGGGATACAGGGGATAGGGGTGACCGGATTAATAGGTACTCCCTCCGTTTAAAAAAGAATGACCTTCTTTCCTTTTAGTCTATTTCAAAAAGAATGACCTCTTTCCTTTTTTTGGTAACATTTTAATTTCAGTTTTCCATGTTGCATGTTTAAGGCCACAAAATTAAAGGGAAATTTGAGTACATTTGACATAACTTTAATTTAGGACCACAAGATTCAAAAGTCTTTTTTATTTTCTAAAATTTTGTGCCAAGTCAAACGAGGCCACTCTTTTTCAAACGGAGGGAGTACTTATTAATTATACAAATGAAGTGTATCCCATTGCTAAAATCTCATAAATTATTAGTTTTTTTCTTTAAATAGTGTTTGATGGATTGGATTGGAGGGGAGTAGTATTAAAATTTGACTAGCTATTATTTTAGGGGGAAACAACAAAATAACATTCAAACTAGCCATTTTAACTACAAAATAAATGTTTGACAGAATTATTTTTATGGGTAAAAAACTTAATTGTTTTCACATCAAACCAATGAATATAAGAGATTTACTTTGGTAGGCACTTATATCGAGATTAATTGAAAATTCGATAGAAAATTAATAAATTATACTTATATCATTCTGCGTATAAATTCCTTGACTTATAGTTTGATTTCATATTTTTATTTTTGACTATCTCAACCTCTCGATTATTATGTGTTGGAATTTGAGGAAGAAGCAGTCTGTCAACTAATGCACATGGTTCAATTGATTTGCCACCTTATTTCTTATAAGTGATTTTCGTTTTTTTTGTGTATAAAATCTTAACGGTTTAACCGATATAAACAGATAATGATCACTGATAAATTGAGATTTTAATTATCCTAGAACTATTTAGCATATCTATAAATCGATAACTAAGTCGAATTGATAAACTTTAAAAGTGAACTGATCCAATTGATACGCAACCCTAGGGAGATCTAGTTTGTAGCTTAGGTAAAAAAGCATCCGCCCTTGATGTTTACATTTTCATTTGGTTGGGAACAAGTTATCTCAGGATAAGTTATCCTGGGTTAGCTATCCTGGATAACTAATCTCACCATGTATATGTGATAACTTATCCCATCACTATGATATAAATGGTGGGTTAAGTTATCCCAAACATGACAACCAAACAAGATACAAAGACTTTATCCCATCACTATTTTCTTATCTCATCACTATTTATTTCTATCCCTCACGCCAAACGACCCCATTGGTTTTAATAAAAATTCTATCTTAGCTCGAAGGAAAGAACAATCAAAATCAAACCCTCCAAAGAATATGATTAAATAAATTTAACAATTCAACTCTTGGCAATATAATTTCTATTTAAACCAGGGTGTTATTGTTTTAAAAAGGAAATATATTTATTGGAGCCTGAAGGGTAGTTTAGTCACTCAACAATTCATTCAAAATGCCTTTTTTGGAACCAACATAACGTTTCATACATCCCAAAATTCACACTTACCATATTTTTTCCCTCTATATATATGAAAGGATGTAGTAGTAATCCATTTGTCTGTTTAAGTTTAAGACGCCAACAATTCATAGCAATGGCCTCTTTAACCTCTGAGTTCCTCAATTACATTGTTTTCCGCTATCTCACTGAATCAGGTAATTTAATTCTCATCTTCAGAATCTGTTATATTTATCCAAGTTTAATTGATGTTTTGTTTCTATTCTGAAATCCCCATGAATCCAAGTTTGAAAATTGGATCCTCTATCTGCATAAGGCAGGGATTAAGGTTTGCGTACACACCAACCTCCCCCACACACCCCTGTTTGTTGTTAGATGATGTTAAATTCTGCAAAGTAAACATTTTTTCTGTATCAAAAACATGTTGTTGTTGTTTGCTAGGTTTGATCCATTCATCCACTAGAATAATAAATTTTGAATTCAGTTAATTGAATGTTGTTGTTATTACCAAATTTAAATATCTCATTTAAATTTTCGTATATGTCTCTCCATTTTCAGATAGGATTAAATAAATTTAAACTTTTTAACTCTTTCCCATGAGGAAGTAAATTTGATCGTGATGGACTAGTACCGATTCAGCATTTGCTTTTGGGTAGTATATATCTAATCGGTCTACTGGTTTTGCTGATATATTCTTTCAGGATTCACACATTCAGCATTTGCTTTTGGATACGAGGCAGGGCTCAATAGGAGCACAATGTATGGACATCTAGTTCCTCCTGGTGCTCTTATTCAATTTGTGCAAAAGGGTATTCAGTATCTTGAACTGGAAACCAATTTGAGCAATGTAAGGCAAATATTTTAATATTCTGATTTTTCTATATGAAGTTTAGATCTTTTTATTACTCTGAACTAACCAATATAACTACGGAATGCAGGATGATACTGATATGGATGATGACTTCAAGCTTCTAGAGCCTTTGGATCTCATTACAAAGGATGGAGATGAGCTGCGGAAAATAATAAAAGAGAAAAAGGAGAAGGTTCAGAAAGATAAACCTAGGGGGAAGGATAAGGCGAATGCTGACCACAAACGAGAACCTACAAGAGAAAGGGAGATGGAGACACAACAGAAAGAAAAAGAGCGTGAACAGGACATAGAAAGGAATGATGTAATGGTTTTGGAAGGACATACATCTGAGGTTCGCCATGATTTCTCAATAGGTTATCTAATATATATCTTCTGTGTTCTGTATTCTATACTAACATTGCAATTCTCTTTTGTTTTTAAACTTGTGCTAGGTTTTTGTTTGTGCTTGGAGTCCAGAAGGGTCACTGCTTGCATCTGGGTAAGCATTAGTACCATTTCTTTCATTTTTGCTCTCGTATATGAATCAACTGATGTTCATAGTCATACTTCTGTTTTTTATTATCCTAGTTAAAAGGTTGAGAGTAGTTTTAGACTCGTCTAATGAATCATGTCTATTATAGCTAACCATGTGTAATAACTCGTTAGGTCTGGAGACGCTACTGCTAGAATTTGGACTATTGGAGATGGTCCATGTAATTCAAATATCCCAAATGTTTTGGTTTTGAACCATTTGGAAAGTCAAGCAACTGAGGAAAACAAGGATGTTATGTCTCTTGACTGGAATGTGAGTTTTCTACTGCTTGTTTTGGGCTGACTTCCGTTGATCTATACTTTTCTGATGGACTTTCTGAAATTAGACTGCATTTCTTGTGGTTACATATTTGATTTTCTTGTTATTATTTGATCTTGTTTATATGAATTTTTCTTGTACAGAGCGAGGGTACCCTGCTTGCGACTGGTTCTTACGATGGCCAAGTCAGAATCTGGAAACGATCTGGTAAGGGGCATTGAGGAAAAACTTATTTTGAAGATTGAATGTATAAATTGCCACCACTTTTCATGTCTTTTTTTCTCTTACCGACTTTTCATACAGGGGAATTGATTAGTACTCTTAACAAACATAAAGGGCCAATCATATCTTTGAAGTGGAACAAGAAAGGTGATTATCTCCTTAGCGGTAGTATTGATACCACTGCCGTTGTTTGGAATGTGAAGTTTGGAGAATCGAAGCAGCAATTTGATTTTCATTCAGGTGTTCTGTCTCAATTATTCTTTATATTTTACCTCATATCTGAGCAACGATAGATTTTGTTTTGTTTTGCTTATCTTCTCACTGTTGTTGTACAACCCCATGCAGGTCCATTGCTTGATGTTGCTTGGCGAAACAATGATTCTTTTGCGACCAGCTCCGCTGATAACATGATATATGTTTGTAAAGTTGGAGAGAACAAACCAGTCAAAACGTTCTCAGGACATCAGGTTATGCTTAACATGTTATGCAAGTTGAATTACTAGTTGAACTGTGAAGCTTAACATGTTATGTTTGATTGAAACATTGATGTATCCTTCGTGAATAGTCTTAAAGGTTGTTTACTTCGCCATTGCAGAATGAAATCAATGCTATCAAGTGGGACCCCTCAGGTTCCTTGCTGGCTTCATGCTCTGATGATACCACAGTTAAGGTAATTCCTATCTTGTCCTTCTAAAGGTTAGGCGCATGTCACGTTTCGAAACGTGCAGCAGACATAAGCTTGGTTTTATTTAAATGGGATAAGGTAGAGAGGCAGCATGGTGTGCCACTGCCCCTCGAGGATTTGGTCAATAATTTATTGTTTTTGTGCAGATATGGAGCATGAAACAGGATGTCTGCTTGCATGATTTCAGAGAACATCGCAAAGTATTTATTTTTG
>JAJOOH010002162.1:0-72323 GCA_029582605.1 Solanum gracilifrons | reverse complement strand
TGTGTGGTTGTAAATCATTTCATTAAGGGTAAAAAAGACATTTCATAGGCAAATTGTTACTTAAAATAGAAATGTGTCATTCTTTTTGGGACAGACTAAAAAGGAAAGTGAGTCATATAAATTGAGACAGAGGGAGTAATAAAAAATCATTTCAACAAAGAAAACTGTCAAATCAGCACGCAGTAACATTAAACCATGTGCATTATTGATCAAATTATTATTGTCAGATTTTATTTTTTTATGGGGTCAAAGAAAAAATAGAACCAAAAAAGATAAAATTCTTTTTAAGAAATGACATATTTACTGTTCTACCATTTAATGAGAAGGACCATCACCAATTTTGGACCCTACTCAACAGCTCAGCAATTATCATATACTAACATTTACACCGATCTTAGGTCCCATACAATCAAAATTATTGAAAAACTTATTTATATCAGTAACAATAATAATAATAATAATATATTTAGTATAATTTTATTAATAAAATAAAGATAGATGGGTTAGTGTTCAAGAAAAAAAATGGAAAAAATCAATCAAAGCGAGTAGCCTTAATTGAATGTAGTCAAAAAAAATATTTACAATAAATTTTAAGAATCTGATGTAAAATCTACGATCAACTATTAGCTATATTTTCTAAATATTTTGACCAACGACCGACTAACGAAACATGAAAAAACTCTTTCATAATCCATACCAAACACACCCTTACACTATTATATTTTCTTTTTTTGCACAAAAACCTAAATTCTCAAATATTGAAATTCCAAAACTCCAAATAAACACCATTCAAATTTCAAAAAAGAATATTATTTTTTATTTTCCCCCATTTTTAATAAAATAAAATAAAAATCTATTTGTTTGTTTTTCCTCTATCTATATCCTCACTTTCTTACCCTATCTTATTATTCCTCTCCTCTACAAAAACCTCTGCTTTAACTTCAATGGCATTTTCAAGGGTTTAAGGGCTTTTTTTGGTTCCAAATGTAAGTACACCTTTCTTCTCTACATGCAAAAATAAAAAAATAATTAAAATTTAGTACTTTTTCCTCATACCAATTTCACCATTTTACCAAAAAAATCATCTTTTTGAGTAACCCCACCCCCAAACCCATGTCATTTCAGCTTCTTGAAGCAAAATGGGTACAAAAAAATTGAGTTTTTAAGCTATTTTTTTAGTGAAAATGGCTAATTTGGGCTTTTGGGTCACTGAAAATGTATAGTTCTTGAATTTTTTTTGTTTATTTGGGATTAATTTTGTCTATTTATGGTTAGCCGACATGTTTTCTAGGGCAAAAGTTTTTTTTTTTTTTCTGAAATGGTGAGGTTGATGCTTGATGATACACTTTTAGGAAAGTGACTGATAAAACGTCGTCGTTTTTAATTAGGAGTAAAATAAATTAATTAATTATTGGTGTTTTTCCCCTAATTTTGTTAAGAATTACTACTATTTTGGTGAAAAGATTTCCCTTTTATGCAGCAATCCTTGATTTAATTAATTAGGGGTTTTCCATATATTTGCAATTATTTTGATATATTTTTAAAATAATTAATGTAATGTGGTACTTTTTATTTTTCTTAATTAATTAATGGTAAGTTATTTAGCATAATTAGATTAAGATTCACTTCATATTTGGATTTTAATTAGAATCTTTTATTTTGGTGTAATGTTAAGTACATTTAACCTAATATGTCTATTAAATTTCTTTCTTAGCTATTAAGTTTTAAAAAACGTGTAATTTTGAATAGGTAAATAAAAATCCCAACATTATAGATAGGCGTTACTGCTATTCTTTTTTAAACCTTAGTAAAAAAAAATTGCTTAAATTAGTGACAGATAATTTTGGAAAATAATATAATCTATATGGTGTGTTACATGTATAAATTATTATTTTTGAATTTTTTTTTAGTGGATAATATCTTGTTATAACTTTTTGGTGTTACAAAGTTACAATCTTTTTTGTATCTCAGAAGAAGATGACTATGGTTGAACATGGTGGTGGTTATATGGATGGAGTTCCTACTGGTCCTATTGTTGATGATGACTTTGATGACATACTCAATTTCTTGGATATGCCCATGGAAAGTTTGGAGGAAGATGGGCTAGGTGGTGTTGAGTGGGATGTTAGTGAGTCGAAGGGTTTTGGACCAATCCCGACTGATGCTCTAATGGATTTTCCGCCTATGCCTCAAGGCAACATTGGCAATCGTCGGGTGAATGCAGTGGCAAAATCACATCCACATCCTCCTGTAAGTGTTATAAGTTTTCTTGTATAGCTTGTTAATGTATGAATGATTTGTGTAGCCATGTGTGTTTTTGATGTCTTTTGTGTTTAAAGAAATGTGGGAGTTGGTGTAAACTTATGGTTTCGGGGTTTTAGAAGTTGATTTTTAGTTCTTTATTGTGTTACTGATAAGAAGGGTGAACAAGTGTTGTCGCTTAAGCCCGAAAGTGAGGCTCAAAACATGTTGAGTGCTGCGTTTCGCCTCGCTTAAGGGCTTAAGCACGCTTTGACAACAAACATTAAACAATTGAAATTTCTCTTTATTGGTTTTTAAAAAATCAATTTCTTTGTCCATGTGTTTGTATGTTTTCTCCATTTGTGCCTTTTCTGATTAAAGCCCACACTTTATTTGTTATTTGCGCTTAAATCCCCGACGGACCTTAGAGTTTGTTTGCACTTTCTGCTTTTGATAACACTAGGGTCTGGTGTGATCTTTGTTTTTGACTTGGAAGTCTATAAACCAGGGTCAGTGTCAAAACTTGAAATTTGTGTTTTTTTTAGTTAATGCTCCCTGCCTCCTGAAGAGTGAATTTGGCTTTACTTGCACATGTCATGTATCTTCATGTTCCTCCCATGCCTCTATGGTTTTCAATTGTGAATTCACATGTGAAAGCAATGGCATGGAGTGACTATTGGCTTTACTGGCACGTACCCTGTATCTTCATGTTCCTTCCATACCTCTACATTTTTCAATAATGAATTCACATATGAAAGCAATAGCATGGAGTGAATTTGGCTGTACTTGGACATACCCTTTATCTTCGTGTTCCTGCCAAGCCTCTACAGTTTTCAGTTATGCATTCACATATGAAAGCAATGACATTCTTGTTTGCAAATCCAAGTTTTGAGAAACAAAAAACAGCCTATGTAGTGGTATTGTGTGACCATGCTTGACTCCTAATAAAAAAAATGTAACTGTTTTAAGGTGATTGTGTTGGCATTGCTTTTCTTTTTCTTTCTAATCTGTCCCTTTGTCTTTTTTCTGCTAATGTAGTCCTTTGCACTCCCCAAACAGCCGCGCAGAAAAAAGAATTTGTATTTGTTTCCTTGTTACACATGTTCTTTGTTTGTGTTTTTCTATTCCTCCAAGTTTCTCATTTGTAAAAGCTTCACAAGTGAAGGCCAGGACCTGTTACATGGAGTTCTGCCTGAGAGATAAATCAAATACTGTACCAGCTTGCATAATGTTACGGGATTGAAAAGGAAGGATGAAATATATATTTAACTTTTACTTAAATTGGCGCCATTAAAGAAAAACGATATGGTGTTACTTATCAAAAAAGTGTAATTGTTCCAATGTAGAAGATTGGGTTGCAGTAGCTGGTCCTTTTTCATCTGTTCTGCTATATGAAAGTTCGTTTCTGGAAATAGCTTGCTCTAATCACAATCGTTCTTCATGTGCTATAGTATATGCTGGACGTGTAGTGCTATGATGTACTGTAGGGATTGGCCAGGTATAAGAGTTCACCTTGTGAGTATTTTGCTTGCTTAAAGTATGGAGTTTGTGTAATGGGGCTTATATAAGTTACTATGATTGCTTGCAACTAGACGTTAAGTCACAGTCTCTGCCATAGGGGCTGACTCATTAAAGAACTCTCTATTCATTTTTAATAGTTCTTAAAGATTAATGAACCTTAAGACTAATAGGTAGTTGAGTTTTGTCTCATTTTTTGGAGGCATTAGGCTTGGTGGGAGTCTGGAAGCATCGTGTAGTATTGGCTTTATATATGTAGTTGTTTGCTTTTATATCTGTTGCCATTTGTTGTCCTTCGTGTTTTAATTCCCGCATTATTTTGGTGTTACTGTTTTTTTTTAGATGCCCTGTACTGCTTTCTGCATTGACCTGTCCACTCCCGTATTTCCTTTTTATAACTACTTTGATATGCTGTATCTGAGCCGAGGGTTATTTGGAAACAGCCTCTCTACCTCCAGGAAGTAGGGTTTAGATATGTGTACACGCTACCCTCCTTAGATCCCACTTGTGTAATTATGTTAGGTATATTGTTGTTGTTGTTAAGTTTCTGGAAAGATTGGGATGAACCGAGTCAGTTAAGATGAAGTTCTTGCATCTCTCTGGAAATTCCTTTTTCTTCATCGCCTATCTGTCATAGAAAGTTTTGATCTTTCAATGAAAGAGTAAATTGAATGTTTCATATAATAGGACATTGAACCTTTGTGAAGGCACTCGAGTCGCTGACCATAAAATTAAGAAAAGAGGATTATTCTTAAAGCACAGCAGTCTTGCTTCTGTGAAGTAGAAAAACACTGATCCATCGTGTTGAAAAGTACTACAAAACAATTTGCAGGAAAAAATCCACCTAATAAAAGAATTCATGAAACCAAAGGGTTATGAACTTTTTCTTAACTCACTATTTCATCCGAGTACTATTTGTTGCTCCTTGTACCTCATTGATCGTATTATCTTGTTGTAGTTTCTGTTTTGTTACTATATATTGTTTCTTGTGCTTCCGTTACTTCTTTTACTGGACTGCTTTGAATAGTTTTTCCTTGAGGCCGAAGGCCTATTGGAAACAGCCTCTCTACCTCTGAGGTGGGGGTAAGTTCTACATACACTCTACCCTCCTCAGACCCCAGTTTGTGGGACTACTCTGAGGTAGGGGTATGTTGTTGTTGTTGTTGTTGTTGTAACTCTTAAAGAATGGTAGAGTGCAGAAACTGTTCCTTTCTTATATCACGTGAATTCCTAATTTAGCGCTATTCTATCAGATCAAATTTACCGAGGTCCAAGGGACTGGTACATTCCAGACACAGAGTCCAGTTTCAGTTCTTGAAGGCAGCAATTCCTGCTCTGGTGGAAAGAGTATACCCGTCAAACATGACATTGTCATTCCTGTACGTCCTCGCTCCAAGCGTGCACGACCTTCAGCTGTTAATCCATGGATTTTGATGGCTCCGATATCTTCAACAAGAGTTGCATCCAAGAAGATTTCTGATGCCAGAAAGATGAAAGAGAAGAGGAGAAGATTGTCACTGCTATCTGGTGCCAAGGAGCCCATGAAAAACTATGTTCAACAGATCAATGATGCAGCGCTACCATTATCAGACGTTTACAAGAAGAAGATAACCTCCACACAACAGTCTAGTTTTTTCAAAAAATGCACACATTGTGAAGTCACAAAGACACCTCAGTGGAGAGAAGGACCACTGGGGCCTAAGACACTATGCAATGCTTGTGGGGTTCGCTATCGTTCAGGGCGTCTATTTCCAGAGTATCGACCAGCTGCTAGTCCTACGTTTGTTCCATCCGTGCACTCAAACTCTCACAGGAAAGTCGTAGAGATGAGGAAAAAGACTCTGTATGGAACAGGTGAAGTTGAGGAACCTCCTAAGGTGATCATGGGAAGAAAGAGTGAAGCTTTGCCAGAACCAACTATTGTTGCTGACCCTGCGATGTCACCCGCGCCAGAGTTTGTTCCTATGAGTAGTTATTTGTTTGATGTATACTGAAGAGATATGATTATACTTTTAGTTAGGAGCTTAATCTAGTTTATTGTTAAATTTTCGACGGGGAGCACAAGATGGTTCTGGAGGAATGGTTGCTACTCCTGCTTTCGAATGTACAAAATGTTGAATCTTTAGGGTGTCTAGACTAGATATTTGATTGGAGGTTTAGAAGGAAAAGCTTTGAGTCATGAAAAGCAAAGTTCATCTGATGTAAAAACTGAACTAGATATAGTAAGATGGTTAGGTTTCATTTTTAGCCCCTTGAAGGTGTCCTTCAATATATTTTTATGAGTCTTGATGTCAATGGAGTTGTAGCTTTTGGATTCATCCAATTCTTGGCCATTATCTTTTTGGTTTCTCGTTACTCGCATTGAAATCTGATTAATGTTAGAATCGTGTCAGATAGGGGGGCCCATTTAGAGGTAGAACTACCTATCAAAGGATTTTTTGGTAATCGAGATTTCTAGTTAACGGAGGAGCAATTTGGTTTACTACTACCCCTATAGTACCTACTTCAATTTATATTCAAATGTTGCTAAGTTAAAGTTTTACCAAGCCTCTTCCTAATGCTTTATTTATGTGGTCATACCTATCCCAAAGAAAATAATGGTGCTTTAATCCCAAGCAAGTTCTCATTGTTTATGTCGCTTCATATAAGCTCGTTGTAGTTTGACATGGACGTTAAAAGATATGGAGACATTTTTTTATTATACTGGCGATACAAATTTGGATGAGATTATGTTTTAGTTATGTTAGTATATTTACTTTACTTCCAATATTCACCACGAATTGAGAAACTCTATGAACTACCACACATTGAGAACTCAAATAAAAATTTGTGACCCTAAAACGCCAAAAAATATCATAAGTCATGACAAAGCAGTAATTTTAGATGGAGACACTAAGTTTGAGGCATAACAAAGTAGGTCCAATTAATTTTAGAAAATCTATGGCCTATTTTGAATTTTTTGCTTCATATAATTGTGGTCATCTAGGCTTCGAACTATTATTTAAGACCTAAATCTACCTCAAATAACCTTAAATTTGAAACATTACTTCCATATATCATACATAATAAATTTTAATAATCAATTTGCCAACACAATAATCTAACAAACTTATTTTGCAATAATAGTAGTTTGCCATTGTGTTTTCAAGTTTTTTCGACAACATTTATTTATTTTCAAGCTTTTCAACCATCGTGAACTTAATGTTTCACGTAAAGAGAAACAAAACCTATTCAAACTCGGGATCAATGGATAGAATAAGAAGAAATAGAGACGACCAAATAGGATGCCCCGCGAAAATTTTACTAATTTTTGGAGGGGTTCTCTTCCTTTAGGCCAAATATTAGTGGGCCAAAGAAAGGGCCACACCCACAAACCATAAGGCCCATCAAAGTGAAGGAATCTCAGCCCAATAAGAACCCTTTAATGGGCTTTTCCTCCTAGGGAAGTGTGAAACAACAATGAAAAGTCCCAACATAAAATCGCGCGTTTTATCATTCAAATGAGTCGATTCTTTAATTTTTGCTCTTTAACTAGTAAGTGCTAATTGGACATAAATTTTGTAGAAGCTGAGTCATGTTCAGACATAATTTCTAAAATATTATAATATTAAAATATAAATTTATGTCCCACGAAAGAATTAGGTATTTATTATGAGGGGCACAAATTAAAGACCGGGACCAATCCAAAATAATGCAAAAGACCTAAATCTTAGGATCCTTGTAATTATTTTTTCTTACTCTTTTATACAATTATTTGGAGCTTTGGACCACCAAACCAAGTTTTTATGTTAGATGATAATTTGATGTAATAATACATATATTATAGATGATCATGATTTAGTAATAATATCATGTACTTGTTGATTGATATATAATTCAAACGTGTTGATGAATTCTTGTATACAAGTAGTTATATAATCTAAATAATTGACAAAGATTATTTGAACACACTTGACACATGGTGTGTCCATTACCTACTAAGCCATGTTGTAATGACTAAATAAATTATTAATAATGTGCATGGTGTCTTCAATGATCAATTAAGGGGATTCATAATAATAAGATATCATGTCTAATTTTCAAAGAAGGCCAAAATATTAAATGATCTTACGAATAACAATATTCAGTATAGTTTCACATTGTGAATTTGTTGAAAGTGAAATGTATGCAAATTATATCACTATCTCATAGAGATAAGAGATTGTTTACTCCCAATTCAGATGATATATATCAAAGAATATACATAAGAAAAGAGATATAACAAGTACCAAAGGAAGCATGATATAACCTATGATGAAAGAAACAAATCGACAAAAACATAAATCTCAAACAGAAAGCTACTAATATAAAGGAGAAACAGGTACAAGGTGTTATATTACCACCAAACCTAACACGTACGATATGAAACGATTTTTATCATTTGTCAAAAAGTCTTAGTAATCAAAACTACTCAACATTTGAAAAAAGACAGCACACTCTTCATAAAATTAGTTTAGGTGTGCGGAAGCTAACTCGAACAACGAAACAACAATGTCATTGGTACACCTTTGACTAGTTGTGCATTTATTGTTTGGTCCCCTTTTGTTTATTACTACTACTATTTGCTCTGTAAATGCCATGTGATCTTTTTCACAGAAAAGTCTACAAAATTATTGGCACCATTTTGAGTCCTCTGCAATGGGCCTAGTCCAATACTCCACCTGGTCCATACTCTAATAACTCACATCTTTTGTTTCAAAAAAATAAAAAGTTAAAACATCTAAATTTAAATTTTAGACTATACTTTCTTTGTTTCAAAATAAATGTCATTTTAATAAAAATTAAATTCATTAAGAAATTAATAAAATATAATATGTAGTTTACTATACTACTTTGGTTTAATAAATGTCTCTTAAAAACTGAACATTGTTAAGAAGATTTTGGCTTCTCAATTTGTGTTCGGTATGCACCATTGGAGTCCAACTATTTCGCATTTGCGTGCGTAGAGTTTCATATGGGAGAAAAGCGTTCCTAACAAAGAATATTTTCATACTCAAAATTCAAACTCGAAACTTCTGATTAAGAGGGGATCAACCCGTGTCCGTCTTTTGATGTAAGAAGATGGAGTTATAAGAGTATAATTGAAAAAATATATTAATTTTTATCTGAGACCTAACTGACACATATTTAAGATGGAGGAAGTAATAATCTTTTTTTATGAAATGGAAAATTCTTTTATTTCTTCTATTTCAATTTGTTTACCTTACTTTTCTTGTTAATTCGTTTAGATAAACATCTTCTACTATTTTTACCATTTTAAATTTTAAATTTTTATACGTCATATCATAAAAAAAAATTAAGAAACAATCTTCAACTTTCTATGTCAAATTAAAATTAGACAAATAAATAAAAGATTTTTAATGAAAATAAGCCGTAAGTAGCACGTTGGCTAACGTAATGAGGACCACCAAAGGTTGCGGTACAAATACTTAATAGTAATTACTTTTTCATCCTTATTTATAAATCTTAAATTTAAGTATTATACGTTTTAAAATTATTATTTTTAACTAGTAAATTAAATTAATCGAGCTATAAATTAAATATCGGAACACTTTGTCGGAAGATGACATTGATGCTGTTACATTGCTGCTGAGCTTTATCCTTTACTTTCTATAAACTGCCAGTTAGCTTTATCCTTTTTCTCTTCTTCTTTTTGTCTTTTACTATTCAATACTATATGCAAAAATCTGATTAATTTAAATTTATATATTATTTCTTCTATCTAATAATAATTGTTTATCATTGGTTTGGAACCCTCCTTAAGAAATAATAAATAATATAATTGATATTATTATATTATTCTTTGATTTTATTAAATTTTATGTTTTAAATAATATGTTAGATGATAAATAATATTTAATAGAAAGGGTAAAATAGATTCAAAAGATAAATTATCTCTTGATTTTTTAAATAAGACACGTATTGTTGGACAACTATTTTTAATATAGTGAACAACTATTATTGAACGGTGAGAGTATTATATTATCACTATCGAGGCTAATGAAATAACTGATGACACTAATTAACAAGATAAGGAACATCAAATCAAATACTCAACAAGAAAATCATTCATTATCCTATCCTCCATGGTACATATTAAATTATACTTAATTGGCGTTTAGTTATGCGATACATATCATGATATGAAATCGTGAAATGGATCAGGACATGTGATTTCACAATGAATTTAAATAATTTTTTTTTATTCGATAATTTCATACCTATATTAAAGCTCAACTATATTTGAATTCGTCTTGGGAAGTTTCATGTTAGGAGCAAAATACACCCTAATAAAGGTGTTCATACTCACATAGACTCAAAACCAAAATATAAAAATGAATTTAGGCTTAAAAGAAATTAGTGTTATATAAAACAAAAACAATCGTTCTATTTTTATGAGATAGAGATAAGAATTAAGATTCACATATGTATACGCTATTCTTTTCAGACCTCGCCAATTAAATTACACTGAACATTTAATAAGAGATCTTCATTTAACACGTAAACGATCTGCAAATATTATTTTTTTTAATTCAATTTATAAGTTACTGAGAAATCTGATTTCTAGATATTTTATTTTATATGAACTTTTGAATGTGGCTCCAATAATTAACATGGTTGGTGTTGGGTCATAAAACTATAGGACATATATATGTTCCACCATGAAAAGGTCATTTATTTATGGAGAAGGACCACTTAAAAAGAAAAGGCTAGAACAATTGCTCAGCCCTATTATTGAATAGTACTTTAGTTGGTTTTGTTTGTGACAAGATATACTTTATATAATAAAAAAAACAAATGAGAAATATAGTATAGTACTTAGAAAAAATTTGTTAAAATTAGTGAAATGTAAAAGGGTTAATAGGGGATCACATTTAATGCTTCTTAAAGTTCTTTTTGCTGTTGGCTTGATGTGGTATGTCTGTTACAATGTTACTTTCTTCCCCTCTCAACCACTTGTCATTTTGTATATTTTGACAAGTCACCATCGAGGATTGTATCAAGATAAATATTTAAATTCTTAATCAAATATTTTGAGTTTGAGCTTTGAGTGTGAAAATAACTTTTGATAAGAAGTGTATGAGGTTTTACGTGATGTAAGTTTAAATTTGTGAGAGTTTCGATATGAATACTGAAATCGAGTGAAAAAACAAAATAACAAGCTAGAGAAGTTGTAGTTTATCAGTAAGGGATAAATGAGATCCTTTCATTCTAAATCAGCTAGGTGTATTATGTTCGAGCTTGAGAATTGATAGATTTTGATAGAAAATATTTCTAATGGTCTTATCTATAAATGAGATCATTTCATTCTTGTCTAGGTGTATGAAGTTCAAAGCCGAAAATGAATAGATTTTTTTTTTTTAGAAACATTTTTTCTAAAATAAACTTGACGCGACAAGAATTTGAGTTAATAATTTTTTAATTAACCAATTCAATAAAATTTTGAATACCAAAGTTGGTTAAACCAAAAGATGTCATTTTCTTTTGTTGTATCATAAATTGCCCTTGCATATATGTAAGTTATTATGATTGCAAAAAATACACCTTTCTTAGAAATGTGTCATTTTTTACCTTTTAAATTTTAATATATCAAAGTTGTTATTGTACAAGATTTTTAAAAAGAAGAGGGAAATGATTCATTACATTAAAAGAAGAGAAAAGAATAGAGTTTTGTACTTTACAAAATCATAATTGTACTTCATTGTAGCCTTTACTTTTTTTTAAAATTCTATTTTTTACTCTATATTTAATATCTATATTAAAACTTGATTAAATATGTATTTGCAAGTAATAGGATTCATTACTCTCCTCTTACAAATAGGAGTAGCATGTATAAAATCCATTTTAAATTGTACGAGTGCTATGTTAAATAGCATTTGGTTATATATCATTAAATTGATCATTTTCAAGAGAATAAAAGATGAATTTCAAGTTTAAAAAAATAATTTTAATCAAAATTTTATTTTCCACTCATAAAATCATATTATTTATTTCTTTTAGAAAAAAAAAAGCATCATATGTCCGAATACAACTTTTAACTTCTAACAAAATTAATGAACTCAAACAAAGAGTTTTGTGTCATTTTGCAATAAGTGGGGTAACTTGTATTCATGTGCAATCTGAAATCAATGTCTTTTTTTCTATTTTCCATGTCTTCATTCAAATGACTTCTCCATTATTTCCTTTGTAAGTTTATGACCTTTGGAATTCTATCAAAAAATAATTTTTCTATATTTATAAAACAAGTAAATAATATGCGTATACATTACTCTCTTCATATTTAATTTGTTTGGTTGAATAGTGTCATATAATTACCGTAACTATTATTCATTTTATTTTAATTTATTTGTCTTACTTTTGACTTTATTCTATTTAAAAAGATTGTATCTTCTTTAATTTGATAATTTTTTAATTTGAACTTTTCACGAGACACATTTAAGATAACACAATTCCAAATCCTTACTTTCTTTGTCCCATTTTATGTTACATTCTTTCCTTTTTAGTCTGTCCAAAACAAATATCACTTTTATATAATTATAATTAATTTAATTTATAAATTTTTTTACCCTTAATGAAATGATTTTCAGTCAGATAAATAACTAAAGATTATTATAGATCATGACTTTCAAAAGTCTTGCATTTTTTTTAAATACCGTGTTAAATTAAAGAATGTCACATAAAATAAGACGAAAAAAATATTTTTTTTCTAATTACGTGTCAAAAAACATAAAAGTATTTATTTTTTTGTTTTGAAAAAAAAGTTAAAAAAATAAATTGGAACTGTGGATTTGAAAGGACAGATCATATAAAAAGGCAAATACTTTTATGTCAGCATTACGTTTTATGGTTTTAACCTATTTTTTTTTTAATATATTGCCACGAACAAAAGCTAATGCTACTACTCACGCGTCCTTTAAGGGCGTGCGTATCATGCTCGTCTCGAATCCCGAGGCTATCGATTTATCGATACTTGAAGTTCGAATCATTTTATGCCTTTTTGAGAGATAATCGTATTTGAAATTCAATAAATTGAATGGATTATGAAAGATTTGAACTCAGACTCATCCTAATTCTTTTTGATAGATATTAAATTTGAATCCAACAAATTGAATGATTATTAATATCTTAACTTTATATCATAATGTTCGAATTTTTATTCAATCATTTTAAATAAAAAGGACTTTGAAACTATACTTTATCATCAATTTATGTGACATTTTTTTTTAATTCATAAATCAATACTTACATGTTTAATAGTTAAACATGTGTGATATATATCATGTGTTGGTCATTTTTAAAACAAGATAATAATTAGAGTTAATGATTCAAAATACAATTAAGATATTATACGAATTTCATAATTTAACTATCAATTATTTCTTTTTATTTTATTTAAATTATCTCAATCTTAAACCACAACTCAAAACTCATAGTTTACGTAGAAAACGGAAATCGTTAGTTGAGATGCAAAACTTGAAAAAAAGCAATATTTTTTAGTCTTTTTTTGTCTCAATTTATGTAACACTATTCAGATTCTGAGAGTCAAATAACGTAAATTCAAACATGAAATATTTTAATTTTTTGAAATAAATTTTATATATTTAAAACCATGTAAAAAGTATCATATGTTACAATAATTCAAGCTTTACGACTATAAAAAGAAGACTTGTTTAAATATCAAATTTCAAAAAAAAATGTCAAATAAATTAAGACGGAGTATATATTTATATATATATATATATATGTTTCTTACAATTATCTTTAATCACTAACTTGATGCAATTTGTACTGAGTAAATACTGACAAAGTGAAAACTGTTATTTTTATGTCATTTACTTTTACTGTACTTTCTTTTTTTTAACCAGGGTTAATTTTGTCCAAAGTCAGTTTAACTGTTCTTACGAGAAGTACACTTTCAGTAAAAAGACTGTGTCCCTTATTTCTCGCGTTTTCTATACGATATTTTATCAACCATTAATATTATTACTCTCTCCGTTTAAATTTACCTAACGTAATTTAACTAGACACAAAATTAATAAAATATGAACTTTTTCTGTAATATTTGAAAATTATCGTAAAAAGTTTCACAGATATTTGCGTAATCGGAAAAATGCATTTCTTTTTTAGTACTTTAAGAAAATATGTATAGACGGTGGGAATAGTTAGTGCTCATATTAAGGGGTTGTTAAGTTGACCTGATAGGATAAACAAGGTTATTTTATCCTATTAGTACGTGCGATAGAAACAATAATTTTGAAATATCCTTTTTTTCATATTTAATTTGAGATATTAGTTAATTTTGAGATTAACTTATTTTAATATTTATACTAAAATGATGATAAGATATAAAAAATAAGATAAAATAGTCTCATAAAATATGAGTATTTATTTCATTCCACATTACCAAACATTTGATTAAGTAATATCTATAATCAAATCAAATGTGGAATAACTAATATATTTGTCTCAAAATTATTATTCTTTATTATACTAATCAAATAACCTGCGTTATGTGTATAAAACATCCCTCGCATTTACAGAATTAGAAAAAACTCAAACTAATTCACTTCTAGTTTGAAACTTATTATTTCTTATTTCACCAATCGAACAACTCCAACGCATATATATCACATTCGAAAAAGAATAGCATCTTAGTAATCTAATTATTTTAGGTAAATTTTACGATTTAAATTCGTAAGTTATATAAATCACACGAAGATAATGTTATCGCTATATATCGAAAATTGGTTATACCGAAAACCATGTCGTTTCTTCTCATGTCTCATCTTAAATTTTAACTTGCTACACTTAGCAGCATAATAAGTACTACGTCTTCTAGTAGTGAAGTTCACATTTTTTTTCTTTTGTCGCGAAGCAAAACGGCACCGGCGACGGCGACGGCAACGGCAACGGTGATTGATGAGTAAAAGGAGTGAAAACGGAGTGAGATTTGACTGCCGGATTGTGAGAAGTAAGTAGTGTATATTCCGTCAACTAATAACGCCAGCCGGCCGGCGACTACATTTACTGATCTCGTAGAGGATGTTGCTTTCGTCATTTACTTACTACGATCCAAGTTTACGGTGTTGTTTTGCGTGAATCGTCTCGTTTCAGCTTCGATCGGAGTAGAAACTGTACGGATATTGACATTCTCTTTAATGCATTTACATTTACATACACAGTATTCTCTCTGTAAATGTGTGAAGAGTTTTTGAAGCTGAAAAGCCTGTAATCGGATGTTTTTTTTTCAACCGATATTGATTGATTGATTGATAAAAGTAGAAAGAAGGAAGTCAGAAGTTGCTGCTTTCGGTTTTAGGATTTGATTGAAGAGGAGAGCATTGATGATGACGCTGTAGAGTCATAAATTATTTTTCGATTTTTGAGGCTTTAATTTCTGTTTTCATTACTGGAAATTTTCATTTTCATTTTCAAAATCGTTAGTAATTTCATCAGATCCATATTTCTTGCCTGTAAATGTGTTTGTGTTTATTCAGTTCAGTGTTTGTTTCTGTATTTATTTTTCTCTTTCTCTGGACCTTTCACTAGGATTTTTTGTTTGAAATTTCTGGTTTCTGTGCTTTTTTTCCTCATTTCTGGACCTTTTTATTGAACTTGTTGAGAGTAGTTTTCTCCACTGTTGTGTAGACTCTTCAAAAATGTCAACAGGTGCGTGTCTGATGCTTCAAAAATAGTGTATATTTGGAAAATCTGTCAACAATTTTGGAGAGTGTGAGCAAAATAGATTTACTCTGCTGCGTGAAATTGTTGTTGAAATTTTACTGGTTTTTGACTTTCTGTAGTTATTTTCTAATTTTTTGTACCTTCTACTTGAATATCTTGTCTAATTTTATTGGTTTCTGTACGTGTTTTCTCATTTTTGTATCTTTTTGCTTTGAATTTATTACTGAAATTTGCTTTATTTGTGGTTACACAGCTTTTAAGCTTTTCCGGAATTGCTGTTCTGTAATTGTTTTCAAATAAGGAGAAGGAGAAAAACTGTTGGATTAGCGAAATGAAGGAGGTTTTGGAGAAGTGTGTAGATTCACAGCTATGGCACGCCTGTGCAGGAGGAATGGTGCAAATCCCTCCGGTTAACTCCAAAGTTTACTATTTTCCACAAGGGCATGCTGAGCATACTCTTATAAATGTGGATTTCTCTGCACTACCAAGAAGTCCTGCTCTGATTCTATGCAGGGTAGCTGCTGTGAAGTTCTTAGCGGACCCTGAAACAGACGAGGTTTATGCTAAGATTAGGGTTGTCCCAGCTGGGAACAAGGGAAATGACTTTGATGATGATGATGACATTTTGGGTAGTAATGAGTCAGGAACAACTGAAAAACCCAATTCGTTTGCCAAGACATTGACTCAATCGGATGCAAATAATGGGGGTGGATTCTCTGTGCCAAGATACTGTGCAGAGACGATATTTCCTAGGTTGGATTACACGGCTGACCCACCTGTGCAGACCGTGACAGCCAAAGATGTTCATGGTGAAACTTGGAAGTTTAGGCACATTTATAGGGGTACTCCCAGGAGACATTTGTTAACAACTGGTTGGAGTAGTTTTGTGAATCAGAAGAAACTTGTTGCTGGAGATTCCATTGTGTTTTTGAGGGCAGAAAATGGTGAACTTTATGTGGGAATTCGTAGGGCAAAACGAGGTGGCATTGGTGGGCCTGAAGCCCCTTCTGGATGGAACTCTGGTGCAGGAAATTATGGTGGATTTTCTGCGTTTTTGAGGGAAGAGATGAGCAAGAATGGAAATTTGAGTTCTCCTACGGGGAGCTTAAGGGGAAAGGTAAGGGTGAGGCCTGAATCAGTTGTGGAAGCTGCATATCTTGCTGCTAGTGGGCAGCCTTTTGAAGTTGTTTATTATCCCCGTGCAAACACACCAGAATTTTGTGTTAGGGCGTCTTCAGTGAATACTGCAATGAGGACTCAATGGTGCTCAGGGATGAGGTTCAAAATGGCTTTTGAAACCGAGGATTCTTCTCGAATCAGTTGGTTCATGGGAACTATATCCTCCATTCAGCTTGCTGATCCCATCCGCTGGCCCAATTCGCCATGGCGGCTTCTTCAGGTAATGCAGCTATTTTCAGCTTCCTATTTGGGGCCAAAGTTTGTGTTGTTGTCCATTAAAATGTCAATTACCTGGCCATTGTTCTGATATTCTCTGTATCGGCTCTTTAGTTGATTAGTGAATATCTTATAGCGAGTTAATAGTCCTCCAATATTATTTCAACCTACTTTCTGTATTTCTAAGGGAGTTGCGAGATTTCATTGTTGCACTGCAGTGGCACTGTTCAACTTTCTTAGGGCTTTTCCAAGGTTTAAAGCAAGTAACAATATGTAGTTGATTGTTTGACTAAGATTACAGTGTCTCAGTATGTTCAGGATTTATGTCATGTTATGGTTAAAGCTCATATAACTCGTAATCAGCCTGATGCCAGGAAGATCTGGTATTTCCTTTTTCATGTTTATTAAGTGTAGATAACACATTCCCTTCTATTGCAAGGTCATTCTATAAATTGTCCGCATCACATTTCTCGATTCTCTATAATTCTCAAGGGGTTGCTTTCTTTCTCTGTCCAACATTGTTTTCTTGGGAATAAGGGTTATAAGTTTTAGGGATCTGACCAAGAGATGTTCTCGTCATCTTGTATCATATATTGGTAACTTCAGAAAAAATGACTCAGGTATTTCATTGGCGAACTATGACATGAAATAGCTGTTACATTTGTTTTTTCATTACATTGCCATACAACTACATTGATGTCCTCAAGATTTCAAAATGCAATATGCAGTTGCGGCTTTGCTTATCGTTTAGTCCAAGTTAAGTGTGGTAAAACTTTTCTCCGTGATGTACTGCAGGTGGCATGGGATGAACCTGATTTACTGCAGAACGTTAAACATGTTAGCCCATGGCTTGTCGAATTGGTCTCAAATATGCCAGTCATTCACCTCTCGCCCTTCTCACCGCCAAGAAAAAAGCTGCGTCTACCACCAGATTTCTCTCTTGACAGCCAATTTCAGTTACCATTTTTTTCAGGCAACCCCCTCAGGTCCAGCAGTCCTTTCTGTTGTTTATCTGACAACGTCACTGCAGGCATACAGGGAGCCAGGCATGCTCAATTTGGAGTACCTTTATTGGATCTTCACCTTAGCAACAAATTACCGTCCGGACTGTTACCACCAAGTTTCCAGCGTGTTGCAGCCAACTCACAACTTCCTAATGTCATCAATAAGTACCAAAATGACAGAAATGATAACATCTCTTGCTTGCTTACCATGGGTACTTCAAGTAAGACATTGGAGAAAAATGATAGTGTGAATACACCTCGGTTCTTACTCTTCGGTCAGCCAATTCTGACTGAGCAACAAATCTCTAACGGATGTTCTGTCACTGCTCCGCAAGTAGTCCAAACAGGGAAGGACTTAGGCAGGATACAACTGATCAACGAAAACCATCCTCCTGAACAGAAAGGCAGCATTCAAGACAATCTATCAAGTGCGACATTTTTCTGGAATCGAGGTTATCATGCAGCTGAACTTGGTGTACTCGATACTGGTCACTGCAAAGTATTCCTCGAGTCAGAGGATGTTGGCCGTACACTTGATCTGTCAGTTATGGGATCATATGAAGAACTGTACAGAAGACTTGCAAACATGTTTGGACTAGAAAGACCAGATATGCTGACCCGTGTGCTCTATCATGATGCAACAGGTGCTGTTAAACACACCGGAGATGAACCATTCAGGTGCCTTGTTTTTTCCAGTACCTTCTTCTTTTGATGATTTTTCCAGTGAAAAAGGTAGTGCATACGTACGTGCGTGAGCACACATTGTTTATTTGAAATTTAATGAATCTTTCTCTCGGATTTGTTTTGCAGTGACTTTGTTAAGAGTGCAAAAAGATTGACAATTCTGATGAACTCAAGCAGCAATATTAAAAGGTAATTGTTAATCATACTCTCCCTTGAAAGGCGACTTCGTATCATATCATCCTAATGATAGCTAAGTCCTTAAACCGGAAAGTATGATAATTTTCAAAGTAAATGTTCTGTAATTGCCACTTTTTAATTTCTTGCAACCTTGTATATCAGGAAATGGATAACTGGTCTCGCAACTGCTGAACGTGGTCTAGATTCTTCAAACCAGGCAGGACCTCTTAGCATCTTTGCATAGAATCATCGGCATTTGATAGCCTGTGTGTATAAGTACCTTTCTCGTTTGTTTTTTCTCGCAGCCACTGCTTCACTGCTAGTGCTAAGGACACTGTAAGTGAAACATTGTGTTTGTTTCTGTATGGATATTTTGAGTTACTCTTTACGTTGGAAACATTCAATGTGCTTTCTTTAACAGTTCCTACTGCGACAGACAGCACCAAGGCTGTGGTGCTGTCGTGTTTGTTGGTGTTTTTAATCTGAAAGGACAATGAACATGTGAGCTGGTGCATTTATGTTTTTGACATGGACATGTTCGTCATTTACTCGTCAACCACGATTGCCTATCGTGCATGTTCTTTACAGTTGTATTGCTGAATTGTATAATCATCTCATCTAGAAACAAGAACTAAATGTTAAATGTTTCAAATAGGGAAACTCAGAGCAACTTCTGATCATATTTTTACATTTATGTGACATGTTTGCATTTTAATATTAAAATTCTGATATTTCATTGTCCATGGTACTTTGGGAATGTCAATATTTAATTCTCTATTTTAATGGTCAATCTGAAATTGGAAAAATGACCAGAAACTATGTGGGGAAGTAAAATGAATGGTCTAGGATAAGCAAATAAGGTAAACACATGTTGTAGAAAATGGAAGGGAACATTCATTTCTCACCCACTTTTGTCTCTTTTAAATGTTTTTTCAAATTATATTAATGTGAAATTTGTTCCTTTTATCTTTTTTTTTTTTCCTTTTTTTTTTATATCAAAAAGGTATAACTTCAACTAATATCAGGATCTATTGAAAATATTCTCTTTATTTCATGAAAAATAGAGATAATTTATGTGTATATCCTACTTTCCTCAGATTTCACTTGTGAAATTATAGACTTGGTAAGATGTATTAGAGAATCTAATTCATATATCATACATGATATTATTTAATCCTTTGTTTGGTAAGATTTTCAGCATATGAATAACTAAGTATAAGTTATACACTTTATAATACTGAATAAAATGCATAACTAATACATAACAAATTATGATAATAGTAACAGATGTGCTTATTAATACATGGATAAGCATGGTCAAAGACAAAACTGTCTTTAATATACCAGATTAAATATAAAAAATAATTTCAACATTAATAATACGAGACGCTTTATTCAATATTTTTATTATAAGATCTATCAAACAACCCCTCAACTAATTACCAAAAACAAAACAACAATTGAAGCATGGCTTGCCAACCCAATTATTTGTTAGGTTTTCATCAAATCAATGTGATTTCTACTTTAATCAGACTCCACTCGCCCAACCTCTATGGGGTAATAAGATGACATAAAAAAAAATAACCAAGGCAACTTATGTGCTTTTTTCAACCGATTCAGTATTTAAACTCTATGAATTCGACCTTTAAAGTTTTTCAATATTGAATCTGTTATATTTTTAGAATCATAAGTTTATATCCATTACTTATACATCAAATTTATATTCAGAGATGGAAGTACTGAATTCAGATTAACTCGATCTTATATCTTTCAAGAATAATATATAATTTAAAATAAAAAAAATCCTCTTTACTTTCATAATTTTTGTATCGAATCAAAATAGATGGAACAAATCAAAACGAATGGACTAAGAAATATTCATTTGACTAGAAGCACTTGGGTAAAAGTATTCATTAAAGTTTTCACGTGGGGTTTCCATTGACATCGCCGTATTGATGGGTGAGTTTCATTTATGTCTAAACTTCATTAATGGTTTCTTTGACTACAAACACTTTGGTAAAAGTATTCATTAATCCCATTGAAATGTGGATTAAAATAATTCTTAGTGATGAAATTAATGCATCACGTTAATTAATAATTATTTCAACAGTTTTATTACTAATCCCAATAAGTGGAACATTGAATATAATGGGTAATTAATGCTTAGCACAACACACGGATAACTTATTCTAAATAAAATCAAATAACCTTATTTTTTGTCAGAATGATATTTTATCTATGTTATTTTACCTTTTTAAATATTTTTACCCTTTTAACTTTAATACTTTTTAACTAAAAAAATGGAAAAAAAATCAGTTTATTTTAAAATAAAAAAATATTATAATTTTTTTAATTTTCTGACCATTTAGCACTTCCCTTTTTTGTGTATATTAGTACATGTTGATTCTCCTGAATTTGATTGGTAAATTATGATTAGCCTGAAATCTGGTTTGGTCCATCAAAAACAACCTTGTGACCAATAATCGTCATTTTATTGTCGTTTCAAAGTCATAAAATACGAATTCATGATTTTGGGTATTTTTTTTCTACATGTATTAATTTTCCTGAATATGATTAGTGAATTCCAATTGGTCTCAGATTTGATCAGTCTACCTACCAATATTCACCGTGGCAAGCACCATTTTATTTTATTTTGAACATTTCGAGGTTATTAAACAAAAAAAATCATAAATTTAGGCATTTTTTACGGTAATATTATATGTTATTTTTAAAAAATTTGTTTGACGAACTCCTATCGGCTTGGAATTTAGCCGATCGATTAAAACCGACATGGTGACCAATAATCACCATGACAACTGTTATATTTTTTACATTTCAAGATCATGAAACATAAATTCATTATTATAGACATTTTGTGTCTATTGTTTTTTCCTGAATTTGATTTAGAAATTTGACAATCCATCGAAACAGCCAAGTGACTAGCAACCAAACGACCCCTCATTGTTCTTAACCCATATCGTTAAAAAGTGGATTTTGGTGAGAGTTTTATAGTAGTAACACAAAGTTATTACTCTCCAATGTATATATATATATATATTTCAATGGAATAGTATATTCTGCTACTACGAACAGAGTTGCAATGGTCATACCTGCTTGGCCAAATTTTCTTCATGTGTTATTTTGCTTAAGCTTGCATGCTTTTCTACCTTCATCATACACAACAAGTACATGGTGAAGAACGCTTACGAGTAGCTTAGTTTTTCTTTTCTTATCCAAAGAATCAAATACGCGATACATGAATATCAAGGCAAGAGAAAATAGAGTTCACATAGTCTCAACAAGGCAGCCTTTTACGCCTGCTCTTAATGGGATGGAGAACTGAGATTACTCCAGAATCCATACAACTACAGAAAGATGACAAAGTCAGACGAGAAACCAAAATTTTTTTACAATGATATCATAACCTGAATTATAATAAACATAAATAAGAGTAACAGTAATTAATTGGTGACAAACCTTACATTAGCCTATTGTTTGATCCCAATTGTAACCAAAGTACACTGTACACATGTGCTTGCATAAACTCACCAATCGATAGTAGTTGGGGATCCTGGCTATTAGCTCTGGATTCCAGGTTTTCAATACATCTCCACAGTTATTCCGACACTGCAACTTCTTGGTCAACCCTCCAGTAGTTTGCATCGTTGTACTCCTTTGTTCCTGCCCCACCATCATCTGTGCTCTCCTTTTCTGGTACCTTAGGAACAATGCTCCTTTTCAATGGAGCGGCTTCGCCAACAATCCCCTCTTTAAGAGCATGTTCCATCGCCTTCTCAGTACCTTCCAATTCCACGCCGACAAATTCAACATCCTCTTCAAACAAAGAATGAACAGTGGTTGCTTTCTGACTAGAATCGGATCCTGAACTTTTGCTAGAATCAGGAGATGAGACACCATTTGGAATAGATTCTCCACTACAACTAGTAGTGGAATTAAGTGGTGGAGTTCCTATTTCCCCTGGATTGGCAAGATGGTCAGCGGAGTTGCTATGGTCTACAAATGGGTTGACGGTGGATCCACCAACTTGAAAATTTGAGGCATCCCCCCATGCTACCCATTCAGGCATAGACCTGTCTCCAAAGGGGTCATCACTCCCTGATGTCTCGAACATCATGTCAGTTGTGGTGTCTGCTTTCTCATTCTGTTGATTAAAGTCCCCATCATTACCAGAATTGGCTATGCTGAACCCATTAAAGGGGTTCGAACTAGAGTTGGGTGTTGCATTAGAATTTTTGCTCTCAGCCAATTCATCCTCCTCTCCAACTACCACTTCATCATCACTATTGCTGTTGCTACTATTTGACATTCCATTGAGGTTAATATCCTCCATCACATCAGCAGGTGAGGTGCTCATAGAAGTATCACCAATTCTATCATCTTGGAATGCAAACCAATTTGAATTTGTGAACAAACTGCTGCAGAAGTGGAGGGCGGGAAAAAAAGGAAAGGTAGTTATACAAACAGTAGTGAGTCCTAACAGATAAAACTGAAAGATATTACAACTCTGAAAGCCTAGACATCTTGTATAAACTATGGCATGTTAGGTTGTTATACATCCGCCCGTAAGAGATGGATGTTCCTTGTCCTGACCTTTAGAAGTATTAAGAGTTCCAATTAGTTGACTGTTGTTTTCAACAAACTATTCATCTTTAAAGACACTGGAAGAACCAAAGAAATGAAGAGCCACATTTACCATAGTCAAATAATTGGAAAGAAATACATTTTTCTCTTTCATCATCTATATGCCTTCTCTTTTTTCACTTTCTTTTCTAGTAGCATATGTGCTCAAGTGATTCCGTGACTTAAAAAAACATGGAAATTTGAACTCACCTCCCCTGATCATCTGCCAACCTTAGGGATGATATCACAACTTCAGCAGACTCGTCATCAAAATAAACATCCTACAATGGCATGAACATAACACGGTGAGGAACACCAAGGCAAGTGATAACAAATGGCAAATGCAATAATGATCGATAATATATCCACAAGGAAGACTGCTTAATCAGGGATATGGAAGTACTGACCTCATCATCTCGATCGAGAGCTCCACGCCCCTGGAAAATGCAAGAAAGACCGTGAGTGAACAGACACTGAAAGTCGACCCCCCCCCCCCCCAAAAACCCAACCCCACAATTACCAAAGGTTGAGTTGGGGGTGCAGAACAAAAATGTTGATGAGCTTACATATTCCTCATTTTTCCTTTTTATGCACGCAGAAGCCCACACTGCCCAAATTTCACCTCCCAAAACGAAATAAAAGTTACCTCTTCAGCATCATCATTATCATATATGGTGTAGCGGAATGCTTGACTCAGATTATTCGCTAAAGCTGCTACATCATAATCTCTGTCATGAACGTCTTCCTCATCACTCTCCCTCGTTCTGTCGTGCAATGCAGTAGGTCGGCTGGCCATACAAAAATAGGGCATTAACATAAACCAATATTTTGTAGAAGAATAGCAGAGTAGAAAAGGGATTACTAAGGAACTTAAAAAATAACTTTTCCACCAAAAGACGTTTCATCTTAAAACAGTTATAAAATCCATGTTTATCCCCATGAAATTCTGCAAGTCTCTCTTCGATAACTTCATCTAATAGCAAGACATCTTGGACTACTAGATCACAACAAAAAATAAGTTTATTGTGACAGATTCTGGTCATCAAAAGCATGTATTTCAGTTAATTCCTGGCTTGTCCCACCCACCACCATTTCCTCTTTTCCCCATTTTCCACTTGCTCCTCGTGTTTGAAGATCCAAACATTGACAGAAAGGTACTATGGACGGAGAGTGCAGCTTGTTTGTACACCAACAACATGGTGAATGACTTGCTTGAGGTATCGGATACTTCAAACTTCACTTTGTGCATATTCTTTATTTACTTCTCCTATTTGTACTACTACTGTACCAGGGCACTGCCAACACATAAAAATATAGCCCAGGAATGGTTCCAAGCAGTAGCTTCAATACAATAATTATCCAACTTCAGATCTATGTTGAAGTATAATGCACACAACCATTATGAGAATTTCATTTTTGCAATTAAGTTAGCAGAAAAGAAAAAAAGAGATAGAACCTTACCCACAAGCCCAGCGGTAGACATTTTCTAATGTATTACGCTCCTGTAAGGCAGTGGTATGCCAATCACTAAATTCCATATTCTTCTGGAGTACAAGACAAGTAGCAAAACCAGTTAGAACAGAAAATCAGTATTAAGAGACAATACCAATATCAACAAAAAAGGTAGGCATGAGACTACTGAGCTCCAGCAACATAAATACCAACAGGCACCTCAAAATAGACACCGCCTTCACGAAGAGTGATCATTTATTCGTGAAAAGGAAAATGTTACCGAGAGATCATTCAAACCATTCTATTGTCATGCACATCTGAACAAATATTGATGTACACTCCAATATTGCCAGAAATGAACCAAGTTTTAGTGCCAATTTTTTTTAAAAAATTCTGGAGTGTGGAAAGGCAAGTAACTGTTTGCTGAAATTATCTTCCTGTGCCCACCATGAAGTTTCAAAAAAAAACTTTATTCTTAAAGGGAAACACGGTATATTTAACATTAAAGATTCAGGTAATAATTGCTCCTCATTAGAAAAAGCCTCAGAAACCTAGGTTTAGTGAAGTATATCAAGCAACAAAATTATATCTGACAAACCTCAAGATGTGCTCGAATGCAGTTGTCGCTGTTTCCCAACTGAATAAGTTTGTTAGAAATCCTAGTTATATGCCCTATATTACCTACTCGGGGTGCTTGTTTTCCAGTAGCTGGTAAGGTGGGCTGCATCAGTCAAAAAAACACCATTAAATACTTGCACAAGTTATTACCAGCATTGAGACTGCATATTTCAAATTAAACAGACTTATCCTTTAGAGGGGGAGAAAACTCGGGAGAACATTTGTTCGAACGTGAAAGGGGATTGTGCAAAAAATCAAAAACCTCAAACAAAGGATTTCATTGTTTCACAAAGATTAACCTGATTTCCATCACCAGAAACTGTAGGCTGTTTATCTGTTCGAATTATTTTCCCAATCAAATTGCACTCCTCAAAAAGATGGTCAATGATTGTGTTGGTCTTACTTTCTAAGCATGAGTATATTATACTCTCCACATGATGATGTAATGCATTGTTATAGGGGTACCTATACAGAAATTAAGCAAATAGTAAAAATGTCAATCGGAAGTTGGTTTTAGGAAGATCAATAATAAAATATATGAACATTCACTCCAAACCACTTATGAGGCCAAGAATCAGGAACATTGACATAACATCTTACTCAAAAAAGAGATTCAGGACCCTCTCAATTGTCCCAGAGCTGATCAATTCTCTCTCTGCAACTTCATTACCAGTCTTCAGTAGCACAGAAATGAATTCCACTATCTACAAGGAAGATAAAAATAAAAGTAAGATGGACAGATTAAAAAGTTTGAACAAGATTATCAACTCAATAGACCACAGACACAAACTCCGCAGGCATTCAAGAACTGGTTGTACTTATGCAAAGCTACTATCCCAAATTTCCATCAGAATAACAAACACAAGATCTATAACTCCATTGCAACAGAGACATAAAACCATTTGATCTCTTAACAACAAATAGGAAACAGCATAATAGTGAAGTTCTCGCTTTGCATATCCTCCTGAGAGAACACCAGTCAAATAGTAAAGGAATAACAAAGGCCAGCTCATTCTGTTACAAGTATATAATCAAGACAAACCTTTAAACGATGCTTTCCTAGAGGCGGCCTGAGTTCTCCATATGTTGTTGGCAGAACCTTCTCATCAGATGATACATTCAACAGCTCAAGCAAACCACCTGTGCCATAAGTGATGTCAAAGTTGTTGAACTTTTCAAGATGAGCAAGCAACAGATAAACAAATTTCATAACTGCAAGTAGCATTCTGCTTGTAACTTTTTTTCTTGTTTTTGCCGGGTGGTAGGAGGGTATCACTTTTGTGTAGATGCTGCATTATGACACTTCCCCCCAAACTGGTCTCCAGTGGAGAACTTGAAATTGACCTTTTCCACTGTTAAACAAGTATCCAAATTCAAAACTGTACAAACTTCCACATAAGAAAACTTACCAAGTTTAGGAAGCATTGCATCGATAGTGTCCGGATCGACATGCACGGGAGACTCATACATCTGCTGGTTCCGGAAAGAATACATCATAGATGATGGAATTGATCTTTTTGGATCCAGCAGAGAGATGCAGACAGACAACGAATGGACAAGGGAAGATTTTGAATATGAGTCTTCAAGGGCATGACCAAATATCCTGGCTACAAAACTGCAAGCAGAGAAAATTGTGACACTTAATGAATAAAAGTTACTATCTGCTGAAAAGATATGTCAAGACAGAGACCAACTTCCAAGGGAAATATCAACCAAGGTCCAACAAACCTTGGGCTTGATAGTTTGGTGGCCAAAGGGGATGGTGTGTTTCTGGTTATTGCACATAGTGATTCTGCTGCATTAGCATGTACTTCAGGAGAACACTGGACAAGGAGAAAGAATCCATCAAAAGAGTTTCAAGTGTGAGTCGCCGTTCAGTAAAACACCAAGTCACACTAGTGCTCCTATACACAAACTTAGAAATATATTAACTATTCCCAAAAATAAGAATTTAAAAAGGGAAGAAAAAAAAAAATCAGTCAAATCAATTAAGGGGAGCAAAGAGGACATGCATCCATAACTGGAGAGAACTTTATAGTTCAGTGGTCTGGTAACAGGTAATTCCTATCAGATAAGGAAAAACATTCTAGCTCCTGCTGCTCCTAACACCAGAAACTCACTAGACTCTTTGCAACATTAAATAACCAACAATTTGACATGTAAACCAGTAAAGAAAGTTTCGATGGATGATCTGTAAAGGAACTGCAAAGAAATAATGATAACAAGAAACACAAGAATAGATACCAACAGACAGGCAAAGCAACGCAATCATATAATACTCTAGAAAAGATGCATCCACTATTAAAATGCTCTGTAAACATTTCCACATGTGTATACATCCAACCACCATTAACATAAAATCAGGTAGCTGTGTATTTTTTTACTTACAGAGGGGCTCAATTTGTCCACTATCATTTCTAATAAATTGCTCTCAGTCAACCATTGCATCACATCCATAGTAGTGGGGTACATATGATCATCAGCTCCGACAAGTCGCACCAAAACCTTGAAAGAAAGGACTTGTTAGAGGAAAAGAGTTGTCTCTTCTAGATTATCCATACAACAATTTGACTATGTTAGTGATGGCGTCAGATGGTGGAAGAAAAAACCAAGCAAACTAACCTCCATTATGGATGTGATACCAATCAAATCCACCATCTGTTGGAAAACATCATGATGGGCCTGTAACCAAAAAAATTAAAAGCAGGAACGAATACCAAGCCCTTCAGTGGAAAAAGGGGAGAGGAAAAAAATGCATTTTAAACAATCATTTACAGGTTGCAATGGCACACAATTTTGCATTAAATCATCTTCCACACAGAGTTTGCAAAATGAAATTACCTGAATTATAGTTCCTACCAATTACCCCCCACCCCCAAAAGTAATCAACATGCCCAAACAAACCTTACTCACATCCGCTAGCTCTGTGCAGTTGTTAAAAAAACAATTTAAACATGATCCACCTAGCTTCACCACCCATTCACCGAGTCGCAAGAGGATTTGCAAGATTACACATCAAAATTAACTTCTCCAACAGATCCACTCAACTCCTTAAAAAACATAATGCAAATTCAGGACCCTGCAATTACTATTCCATCCCAGCATATCTTAATTGAACCTTCTAAAGAAGGTAAACTCCAAGAAGAAGCAAGCCAAAGAATGCAAGATGCATTATGCAACTTTAGTATTAGACAATGTAGTCTTCTAGAACATAGGATGATTTGAAATTGTGGAAAATGAAGTGATCTATGTTGCTCGGACTCGGGTGCGGGTATCCGAGACGGATGCGAATCCGAGAGTCAGATTTGGCAAAATTTAAATTTTAAGATTTGGGGGTGCGAATCCGAGTATGGATACGGGTGCGGGGATTCGGCTAAAATTATTCAATATTATAAAATATAGTTATAATAATAATATTAAATATCTTGTAAAACGCTATATTAAAAGCATATCAATTATAGATGTATAAATTTAAAAGCATAAATTAATTATGACTTGTTACTAATTAATTTTAAAAAAATTATAATTCCTTTTATTTATTATAAAAAAATAAATAATCATTTACATAGCCTGCTCTGTTCCTTTTCAAGAAAAAAAGATCTGCTTGCTCTCTCTCTATTCTTGTAAGTTTTGCCTCTTCACTATTCTTTTCCATGGAGCAACCAGACCTTGTGACAACTTCGTCGGAGAAAGGTCGTCAACTTTCACCGGCCATGAAATTGATCCCTTCTTCCCCATTTTTTTTCTCGGCTCTGGTCAAAGTATCCGGATCGGATTGACCGAATCCGACACGCACCCCGCACCTCCCGCACCAGTGTCGCGTCGAGACGGGTTCAGCTGCAAAAATGAAGAGTCCGCGCAACATAGGAAGTGATGGCTTAAGCTCGCGATGGATCAGAAGCAAGGTCAAACAACCTGACAAAAACTATTGGAAGGAAGGAAAACACAAGGATCATAACTTCATTTGCAGTGAAAGCAGGCCAGGATCCCCATAGAAGAAGCAAGAAGCACAATAAGAGGGAAAATGATGCACATCAATCAAAACTTACAGACCTAATCAAATTTTGCGAAAAAATTGATGATGCATAAGAGAAAAGGCAGGATTGACCGAAGTTCCTGAGATCCTAAAGATCTTTCATATATCAATCGGATGGTAAGATAAGGAAGTAGTACAAGAAGAGATAATCGGCAAAGCAGAGTGTTCTCTTTAGAAAGCAAAGAAGTGAAAATCTAAATATTTGGAATTGAGACAAGACCCTAAGAGGGACAATGCGAGGTATATATTTAGGAAGACTATTCAAGATTGGGAATGGATTAAGTATGTATGTTACGAAATAATATATATAATTACCCAATCGGAATGACAAGGGAGATAGGAAGATATAGAAAGGGGAAGCAAAATGTTATTATTTGGAATTGGCAAAAACAGGAGATTGAGAAAAGTTCTGGAACATCGAGTCTCCAAAATAAGTACCTTCCCTGTCTGTTGTGCAGAACAGGATGCTATTTAACCCGAACAATTTAAGGAATAGAAGAAGATTTTCTGTGAGTTGGCGTTGCATGTGCAAAGAATCGTATTGTTCAATATCTCGTGGGTCTTGCTGAGGACAGTGGAGGAAGCAATCTTGTGTTAGAGATTACATAGGATCGGCAAGGTAAAGAAGCAGTATAATGGCAACATCACGTCCTCTTTGGAGCATACGAACACATTAAGAGATCCTTCTAATTCCACTTGTATTTGTGATATAACAAGAAGTTTGCTATTAGTTCGTCAAACCTGATGGATGACAGTGGATGACTCAAGTACAGTTATTTTATACATTCTTTTTTACACTGACTTGGTGTTTATTAATGATATTTATCGAGTCTTCATGATAATCTGCCATAGACGAGTGATAAAAAACATATTTCTTGATGGGAAAACAAAACATCACAGTGTTAACTACATGAAGCAGGAAAAGACAATAACTTGTACAATTCATGACATGCAATGGGGATTACTGAGCAAACCTGAACATAATTCATAAGTGCAGCAGTCTTCCGCACCATAAGGCATATCACCACCTACGTAAAGCAACTTCTTTTAGACCAAAAAATAAACATTTCAACAATGAAAACCAAGGTATTTTGCCCACAAAGCTTGTGGATGAATCATTTTTTTTACCTTACTAAAGTACCCAGCCAGCAAGGCACTATGGGGACGACTTGGTTCCAAAAAGGAAAAGAGCATATTCATTAGCTGCAGCAACACAGAGAGACAATTGAAACATCAGAGTGGAAGACCTTCACTTTTTACTTAAAATATCATTACTTCAGGTTGTGAATACAGTACCTCTTCGTCATCCACCAGAGTCTTAAGGATGACATCAATTTCACACGTAAATATCTCACAGGCAATGAAAGGGAACCTAGAAGATGAAACAATTTAAAACCAAGAAATCAATTGTTGATAAATGATTAAATTAAAGAGAACTACAGACACTTGCAAAAAGAAATACTGACATAACTGTTAAAGCAAGGTCCATTCCTGTAGAAACTTACTTAAATGTTCGTTTGCTATCAGCATCCTCAGAAGGCTCTTCAACAATGTAGTGCAGTAACTGCTCAACCTGTGTTCTCTCCCTCAAACTGAAAATAGAAAATGATAACCATGTTTCAGTGAATCTGAAATTCTAAGCTGAACTAAAAACAGTTAGTCAGCAACTATACTCTCTCCTGGGCACATGTCAAATTATAAGCATCTATATAAGTTAAAACTGGGAGAAATGTTACAAATTTATGAGACGACTGTTCAAAGCTTTGCACTCTTGGATTATTTCTTCTTCATCAAGAAGCTCTTCCAAAGTGAAATTTTCCTTGTCTAGTACTGCTTCAACCTAAAATCCCAAGGAAAGAAAAGATCATAAGCAACACCATTCACCAGGTTGGAAAGAAAGTCATCAGAAAAAACAAATAAACACATACTGTGTTGAGGTGACGGCTTCATTGAACAGTATTTACAGCGCAAGCTAGATGTACTCAATGTCGCAATTAGAATAATGCAACACCAGGTTATGCAAGAAAGAGAAGGGCATAATGTATAATAAAACTACATTATCAAGTGCTCCATCAAGCAGATGGATCTAACGGCTGCAATGAAGAATTGGCAATTCAAAACTTCCTCCATAGAAATTGTTATAAATTGCACTGATCTTCACGTCACTGATGTCTTTTCATTGAATTTTTTGGTTTGCTAAGATTTAAGAGTTACCATTGTGATCTCAATTAATATGAAATTACTCAAAAGTCCCAAATTATTTTAACCCAATTCCCTAAACCATAAATGACGATTCTACTGACTTAATTCAATTTTAATAGGAAGGAGACCATATACAATGAACTTAGCTCAGAACAATTATCAATCTTAATAACTAATTATGAAGAGCTACACAAAAATCAAATGAACTTAGCTCAAAACAGTAATCCTTCTTAATAACTAATTATAAAGAGCTAAACAGAGTTAAACTATCACAATAGATAGCAGAAAACTACAAGAAAATACATAGTTGAAACGCCAATAGAAACACATTCATAATCTATAAATCATAGTCTGAAAACAACAAGTACACTGTTCTGCCAATTCAACATCACAGAAGATCAAAATAACTAACTTGAGAAACTTCTTTTTCAGCTAATTCAATTTGAACACTGCTCCGCCAATTCCACATCACAGAAGTTCAAAATATGATTCGAAAACACAACTCTATCTATCAGCAAAACATCGCGGAAGATTAAAATAATTTAGTCGAGAAAATTTCTTTCAGCTCATTCAATTTGAACACTGCTCCGCCAATTCAAAATCACAGAATATCAAAATAATTGCGTCGAGAAATTTCTTTTTAGCTCATTCAATTTGAACACTGCTCCGCCAATTCAACATCACAGAATTTCAAAATAATTGAGTCTAGAAATTCCTTCCTCAGCTCATACAATTTGTACACTGCTCCGCCAATTCAAAACCACAGAAGATCAAAACATACTTCGAAAACACAAACTCTACAATCAAAATATCACAGAACATCAAAATAATTGAGCCGATTATTTTTCTTTTTTAGCTCATTCAATTTGAACACTATACAATAGTCATAGATAACTGGAACCTTCTAAAACATATTTGAACACTGCTCAGCCAATTCAACATAGTCAAAACATGCTTCAAAAATGAAAATACCAGCAAAACATCACAGAACATCAAAAAATTCAGCTCATTCAATTTGAACACTATACAATAGTCATAGATAACTGGAACCTTCTAACACAAATTGGAACACGGCTCAGCCAATTCAACATAGTCAAAACATGCTTCGAAAATGAAAATACCAGCAAAACATCACATAACATCAAAAAATTTAGCTCATTCAATTTGAACACTATACAATAGTCATAGATAACTGGAACCTTCCAAAACATATTTGAACACTTCTCAGCCAATTCAACATCACAGAATATCAAATATGCTTCGAAAATGAAAATACCAGCAAAACATCACAGAACATCAAAAAATTCAGCTCATTCAATTTAAACACTGTTGAATAGACATGGATCCATAATACATACCGGCGAACAAGACGACAGGACTGGAAGCTTCCAAAACATATTTGAATCAGAGATTAGCAGCCGAACAGATCTGTAAACCCTAAAATTGAATAGAGAGATTCAAGACGGAGAGCTTTTTCAAGTTTTTTTTTTTTTGTTGAGCCAAACCCTAGGTTTTGAAGATCAAAAGAAAGCGAAGCCGTAAATATCGATAGAGATTAGAGCGAGAGAGAAGAGAGAGAGTTTTTCAGAAAAATGGCAAAGAGGAGTAAACGAAGGCTAATATTTTTGTTGGATGGGTGGGTAAGGGGGAGATTGGGACGGGAAAGTTACAAAAACTGAAATGTATGTCGAGTTCGAGTTTTGAATATGAAAATCGATTTTAATATATTCGTTAAAATCTTTTTTTTAAGTGTGTGAATTTAGATTGTTCAGATCAATACTAATAAAAAGATTTTCACTCCAATATGAATACGAACATAGAGTAAAAAAAAAAAAGATTCGATTAGTGAAAAATGTTTTTTTTTTAAAATTGATTTAGGCTGACATTTATGTCTTTCAATTTCGAGTTTGCACAAATAAAGACTTAAACATGTATAAAATTGAATAAGTAAACACATATTCTACATGACAATTTGTGTGAGATACACTCAAACTGATTTATATTGTACTTATATAAAGCGCATATTATATTATGTAGTGCTTATTTGTCTACAATCAAAAATTAAAAATTTTAAATATCAATTAGGATCAAATTAAAAGACACATTCACGAATTATATGAAAAACAAAAAACTAATGTCAGATGAAGAGAAGTATAAATCAAATTGAAGTGACTATGGAAAAATCTACTACGTCATTATATTATTTAATTTTAGATAATAAATATATTTGATATTTTTTAAAATTATTATAAAAGATTAACGTGATATGGTACAAGTTACAACATTTGAATCTGAATTATTATTATTATTTTTTGTCTCAATGACGACTGACGAGTGTGTATATGCACGTGACAGCTGTGTATTATGTATTGCTTCTAAATTATTATTTTAGAAGAAAAAAATAGCACTTTAATTAAAAAATAGAATATGGGGAGTTTGATGACGAATTTTTTTAAAAAAAAAATAATTTGAAAAACACTATAAAGTTGTTGTCACTTTTTTATTTTAATTTACTCCTAAAAAATCAAAAATAATTCTAAATTATATTGATAGTCAAATATAATTTTATTTCTTACTTTAAAAATATAAATTATTTTTAAAAAATACTCATATTTTTCATAGCTAAAAACGCCCCATCATATTCAAAGTACAAGATCAACTTTGATACTCCATATTTTAATGAGCGTTTTTATTTAAATAATATTTACACGTACTTGTATTTATATTAATTAACTATCACTCATTAGTGATTAACTATAACAATTTGATTTTACATTCTTGTGGTAAGACTTGCCAAAAAAGGAGACTCGTCAAAAAATGAGACTCTCTTTATCAATACTTAATTTCACATTCAAAATTTCGACTCGAATTTTCCAGATAAAAGTGAAAAAAAGCGTTGTTCATTCCATCACAATCCTTAATCTTAATTATTAACAGTTATGCATACATGTTGGTTGCATAATTACTACTATTAGTAATGTAAATTAACGATTAAAAAATCAAATTTAATAATTAAATAACATCATGTACGTAATAAGTATTTCATTTTTTACATGTTATAAAATATTATATTAATAGTAAATTTCGTTGATAAAACATATAAATAGTCTTATTTGTATCTATAAAATCACACAGTAGTTGAATATCAAACACTAATTTGACTCGTCATTTTTAGCAAAATTTATAATTTGCAAGTTGAAGGAAATAATCTGCAATTTGCACTTCTAAATGATTATTTCTTTTAAAAAAATCTTTATATTAGTAAAGTCCTATCATGAAAATGATGGCCAATTTTGCAATATATAAGAAATTCATGGTGTGAGTAATGAGGAAAATTAGGGCCCATTGACAAGACCCAACAATATAAACAAAAAAGAAATGAAGTTACTTGTTGAATAGTTTATTTATTTTTCATAGCTTTCAAAATTTGAAAATTATATTATTTTTAATTCGTTCGATGTAGAGTTCGAGCTTGTGATCTAATATGCAGATTTCTTAACATATCCATATTAAGTTAAGTTGTGGGAATTTTAATAGCTCAATTGGTTGATTATCTGAATTTTAATTTTGTTGACGAGAATTTGATTCTCCACTTGTAGCCACGTACGCCTAGAGTTGAAATTCATCGTCTAGTGCTCTTAATTTCTCTCTTGAAAAAGAGCCAG
The DNA here is from genome assembly GCA_029582605.1 of Solanum gracilifrons. NCBI lineage: Eukaryota > Viridiplantae > Streptophyta > Magnoliopsida > Solanales > Solanaceae > Solanum > Solanum gracilifrons. The sequence continues at coordinate 36,966 of JAJOOH010002162.1, read as the reverse complement.
AGCCACATGTTTTCAAATTCGAGACTGCGTTTGCGATAACATCCAATTTTACTTCAAGCCACTATGAAATAATTCGTTGAAGTGGTGAAATGATCTTTCCTATTAAAAGTTGTTAAGTGTATTCTAGAGTTCAATCAATAAGATTTGTCTGAAATTATATTTACAAAAAGATCGAATTGTCAAAACATCCATGAAAATAGATTTAAATGTATATTAAAAAACAATATGTTCATAATTAAATCATTCATGCTTTGTATTAATTATGTGTTAAAAAGTGTTTGATTGAATAACTAACCTATGCTTGGTTGGGAGAAAGGTGATAATTAGGTTAATTAGTGATGTTAAAAAGGTGATTAGAAATGTATAATTTAAGGGAAAAAAGGCTATTTAGAAGGAATTGGAAGTGTAAACCAAAAGCAAGAAGACAACTGTCAAGTTTTTTTATCTTTTAATTTTTTAAAAATATGAAATGATTGGAGTCGGCAATTTTTTAATCATATATTCAAATAATAATAAAAGAATATCAAATTGAATGAGATTAAATGACATATTGAAAATTAAGTTTGAGATTTTATTTGATTTATGGTATAAATTAATTACATAATAAAATTATATTTTTAATAAAACAATTTTTTCAAATTTAATTTCAAAATATCCATCACATCTCACGTACCAAATGCATTCTTAGTGTTTAAAATTTAATTAAATCTCATATAACTATATTGTTAACAATGAAACAATTTTAAGCTTACTAACATGGATCATAGTCCACTGGTGGTGGAGTACTTCACCCTTAACCAGAGGTCTCGGGTTTGAGCCCTGGGTATGGAGAAAATTTCGTTGTGAGCGCCACCCCCGAATAGACTCTGCAGTGCGCGATCCAAATTTAATCGGAGCTCCAATATAGACTTTAAACATCGGGTGGGAACCCAAAAAAAATAATAAATTTAAGCTTGAAAAATATTAGGGGCACATTTCACCCAAATAGATACAAAAGAAAGATATTGTTGAGTCTTTGTTAGTACATTAATAATCTTTTTAATTTAATAAGTGGAAGAAGTGATAAATTTGATTTTTGATTCAATAAGTAATAAAAAAGCACTTTAAAGTTATTTCTAATATGTGAAAAGGACGATTTTGACCTTTTTTTATCAAAAGAAATAACAAGTCCAAAAAATATTTATTTACTCCATTTACAAGAGTCAATTTAATTAATATTCCGAGTTAAAGTAAATTAAATTAATTTAATATTTTATATTATATATTCGAGAAATTATTCGGAAATATTATTTTTTCCGTTTATTTTTATTTGTCCATTTTATATTTTGTAAGCTACCTAAGAAATAATTAAATATTAGCATTAGTATGATGAAAAACTATATTTCGATTCTTAAAAAATAGAGTGATAAGTAAAAATGAATGTGAAAGTACAAAAAATAATGTGACAAGTAAGAATGAATGAAAAAAAAAAAAAGCTACTGTAGGAAAAGTATGGCTGAGAAGAATAATGTCTACTTCGGACAATTCCGACTCCAACAACTTCTGACCAATTATTCACCACTTTTCAATTTCCAAGCGACATACATATATCCCTTGCTCCGATCAATCTGTGCCGGAACTAGGGTTCCGCCAGCCGGAGAATTCTCCAGCTCCGGATCTGTCTAATTGAAGTTGTAGATCGCACAATTAGTTAAGCAAATTTGGAATGATTTATTGGTGAATTGATTGTAACTTGTTTGTTTTGTTGGTGGTGGTTACTGGTTGGTAACTGAAGAAGAAGAAGAGGAGGACAAAAGTTCAATCAATAAACAGAAAATGAGTGTGAGCAACGGTTCAGTACATCCTGTTGACGCACCACCGTTGCAAACGGAAGCAGCTAACGTGCCGAGAGTAAGGATGAAGGATGTTCAAGGAATGCCTGGGACGATTGGTGGATCCTTCTTACGTTTCGCTCAGTTTGTATTTGCTGTTGTCTCGCTTTGCGTTATGGCTACTACCGCTGATTTTCCTTCCGTCACAGCTTTCTGGTAATATTTTTGTTCTGAAAGCACAAATTTCAGTTCCGATCATGTTTAGATAAGCATATGTGAGTTAGATGTTTAAGTTCAGGCGTAATTGCAAATGGTAGTATTTGAGTTCATAGAAGAGATGTGTTTAGTTAATGAGTGTTCTCTTTGCAATATTTATGTGTGACAGTTTGTACGGAAATTTTGGAGCTGAGCTTTGGATGCTTCACTTCAATTTGTCAATTAGATGAATTGGAGTTGATTTCTCACATGGTCACTCGTTGTTATCTCAGAAAAACCATTTTCTCTACTGAAGAAAATTGGAATCAAGAAGAAAGATGACTTTTTGAGATGATAACTATTAGTTGAGTGGCCATCTGAGAAATCAATCGAATGAATTGAGAATGGGCTGATTTTTAGATGATCATATAGTATGTGACTTCGTGGTGTATTGTGTGGAACAATTGTGCCTGGCAGTTTGATTTTTCAAACTTTTTTTTGTATAATAAAAGGTCATTCATGTTCTGTATGCCATCAGATTAGCTGTTTCAATTTTATCAGATGTGAAATGATAGTTGCCCCTTCGTAGTGGAGCCTTCTTGGATAACTTATTTCTAACTTGCTATTCAATCTAGAGATGCTCAGTTGACTCCTTAACGTTGATAGGAAGATGGCTTAATGAATAAAACGTTCATGAGGGTAAGGAACTCTGGATGAACTTAAGGTGAATAAGTGTAAGTCTCACTGCTTGGGAACACCCAGTGTTAACCATACTGAGAGACACGGGGGACGGGGCATTCTATTCCTTCAAATCCCGCAACTCTAAATGTGCCTATTCCTTTGACACATTTCCATGGAAAGAGGGGGGAAACGACTTATTCCTCATCAACCTTAACCCACTTACTGCGACTTGAATAAGACGAAGGCAATAGGCGTCACTGAACTAGGTACTTTCCTACTAACTACCCAAACTCCCAATGGGGATGAGCAACTCCACCAGGAAGAACGGAAATTGACTTTCATGTTGAAGGCTTCCCCGTTGGAAGGCTGAGGGGCACCTTGCACATCTTGGAAAGGTCATACTTTGTATACGCATTCTCATTATCTTTTATAAGTGAAGTAGGCAAACCTATGGGTCCTTAGTAGCGTTGACAAAGAAGAAGGATCCAGTTAAAAGAAAGCAAATTTTTCCATTTTTCTTAACTACCTTATAGAAAAAAACAATTGCTGGGAGATGGGGTTGTGGCCTTCTGATGGAGGATGTGCTAATTCTCCACTGGATATGCTAAAAATTTCAGCCTATAAAGTCTATAACTTATATCGGAAGTATAAATCTAGTGGTTAGCGAGTCCAGTGCCTCAGGTTCAAGTCTCATTGTAGTACGGTGACAGGCATCTTATGTATTGGTACATCCTCACTGCGCCACAGGTTGTTAATTTGTACTGGTTGGTGCTGTGTAAATATGATATTTATCATCCTCCTAAAAGAAAAAGGTAATTTGCCGGCAAAGTCTGTTGATGCCTTGATGGTTGTACTATTTGTAAATTTTGAAGATCAAATTAAGATTTTGTATATAGTTGGGGGAGGGGGGTACCTTTTGCTCCTTTTATTAATATCTTTTCTGTCACATTACCTCACTGGATGGTTGTTTGAAGCGGACATTGTTCAGTTCTGTTGTTAACATAGATCTAGTATTGCCTAAATGTGCTAGTTAATCACGTGATATCTCCATTGACTTGAAGTCAACTAATTGGGCTGCAAATGCTGCCAATAATTCATCATATATCTTGTTAGAAGTTTGGATCTCTTCTTTAAACGCGAGTGAAGGAAATCTAAGAACTCTTTTCTTTTGGGTGGTATCTTATATTTGACTTATATTTTCGTACGTGCTATGTATTTTGGCCCTTTGATAAAAAACGTGCTTACTGGAAGTTGTGTTGCTTTATGGTGAATTTTTCATCTTATCTGGTTTTCCAGTTACCTTGTCGCTGCTGCTGGCTTGCAGAGCTTATGGAGCTTGTCTCTAGGAATTCTTGATGTTTATGCTCTCCTTGTTGGACGGTGCTTGCAAAATTCTCGGGTTGTGAGCTTATTTGCTGTCGGTGATGGGGTAAGTTGCTACAGATTCATCAAAAACTTGATCACGTAATAGTAATTGTGCTAATAAATGAATGAAGGGATTATTGAAGTAGTATTCTTGTACGATAAAAAAGATGCATATCAACTTGTCAAACATTCTGATTTCTTCGTGTGATACAAAAATTTGGATCTTCATAGAAACTAGAAAGTTGATGGCCCTTGCACAATTTGGTACAATCAGACATGCAAGGACTTGATACGACAGAGAAAAGCTCCCTTAAGAATCGGTTCAATACATTAGTGCTGTGATTTTGTATTGTTTGATGAGTAAAATATCAATAAGTGTTTCAACTTTTTACCTTGCATTGGTATGAAAAAGCTTAATGCAGATATTTTGGATTCCGTTAATTTCCTATGGAAGTTTTGCAATTTCTTAGTGTATTCTTGGAAATTTTTGATCCATCTTTCATCTCTTAAGATATAGATACGTGAGGTCAGCCATAAAAGTTCTTCTTTAACATGGGGTTTTAACTCGTCCGCTTTATTGTGATAATTACCATGTACTTTGAAAAGTTAATTGTCTTTTAAATATCTCATAAAGAGTGACTTTAGAGTTACTTCTAACAGTATATTCCCACCCATGGGCGGAGATGAAACCCCAATCATCAAAAAGTACATTATATATCCAAATTCCAATGTCAAAATTAGTTTTTATCAATATGTAATTGATTTGAAAGCACATAGATGTTGAATCTCCATTGAAGGAGGAAACGTCTTCCATGTACAATGTGGATGAAATCAAAAGAAATTCTCAAGTAAGCATAGAATCCAAAGTTACTCTTTCTCCTAATAAGGAAGGCTCGTGTGTTTACTTCTTTATATTTTGAATTCTCTTGGTAAAATCCTGGCTCCGCCACTGCCCATTCACCACATTCAACTTTGTTCATATAATATAAGATTGTAAATAAGCTCATTGTGGAGCATATTTCCAGATTGATGACTTCTTGCCATTTATCTTCTTCATGAATGTCTTTCTTGCAGGTCACTTCTACCCTCATGTTTGCTGCAGCCTGTGCTTCTGCTGGCATTACTGTACTGATTGGCAATGACCTCGGTGTCTGCTCTCAAAATCACTGCTTAGAGTTCGAGACTGCTACTGCCATGGCTTTTCTTAGCTGGTTCTGTGCTTTGCCATCATTTCTCTTAAACTTTTGGTCACTTGCATCCAGGTGAAGAAGGGCTCTCAAGGAAATTACAAACGACACCAAAATATCTCTTGTGAAAGTACTGCCTTTTGTTTTGATGTTGTAAAATTTTGTCTAGATGGTCATTGTCCCCCAAAAACATACAATTGCTGCTGCTGTGTGTAAATACAGATTGCGTAAAGCAGGTTAATTTGGGAAATTGAGCTGTGCTCTACTCTGTTACTAGATATGAAGGTTTGCACATAAATTTCTAGCAGGCAGTCTTGGCATCACATAGCTTAAATTGTATGACACTGAAAATGCCATATCATGTAGCCATTCTTCCTAGCATATGACTACTCTATTTCTGTTGTCATTGTTTCACTGGTACCTTTTATTGAAATACTTTCTCTGTCTTAATTTATGCAACACTATTTTGACTAGTCTTAAGAGACAGTGAATCATCTTGAAAATTTTGAAAAAAATGTGCTATATATATTGTGACAGTGGGTATATGTAATGTTTACAAGCAGCTATTATAGTCTTTATTTAGTCATATATGATCAATTTGATGTGTTATAAAAAAGAAGCTATGGTAGCTATTGCAGCTCAAAGTATTAATGTAACACTTAAGCTATCTGAATCTACGGTACAAGTAAAGGTGATCGAGCTACGCTTTTATTGATCAAGCTCGATTTACCCGAAAGATAGCAGTGGCAGGGACCTTATATAAATCAAAAGCTTTCTGGACTTACATTCAGTAGTGAAAAGATTCAGAAACAAGCAACTTCACTCAAAAAAAAAGAAAGCTGCACTATTAAGATTTACACGAGTATCAAGAATTCAAGAAATGAAATACAACTTCCAGTTTAATTAAATTAATGCAGAAGAAACTGGGAATTTTACATAGTACAAAAATTTTCGTTTGTCCCCGCATTCATCTGTGTTCCTGGCTATTAGTGTTCTGTGTGAAAGGTCGAAAAAATGACAGCATTACACAAATGACCAGTTAATAAACGAAAAGGCCAAGCAGTGGACAGTGTTTTCTTCAGACGAAGCAAAGACTTTCCATGCAATAGCTTGTTCATATGAAATATGTCGTCCCATTGTTGACATGCAGATACCACCCGGCAAACACGCGAAACCCTGTGGTCAAGAAACAACAGTCAGACGAAAACAACCTCAACTTTGGTCTTTTGGCTCTGCAATAGCCTGTGGATCAAACCATTATACCCGAAGACAAAATGAATTTTGCAGCATCAGAATAGTCTACAGACTACGGAGTAGCTAATTACCTGTTCCATGATCTTGGCGAATTCTGAGAGCAACACTTTCCTTCCGGGTTCATCGAATATCTTATCTAGAGAAATGTCCTGTAATGCAACTAATGTTGTCTCCAGCATGTCAAGTCCGGCCTTATTAGCAAAAATGAAAACTGGAAGCGACTGCAACAACAGAGAGAACATCATCAACCTACTGACACATTCTTGTAACAGGACAAAAGACTAGAACGTAACGAGAATATTTAATATGGGGATGTCAAAAAAATGTCTGGAACACTAATGAGGACAATTAAACGCCAATCAGATAAGTTCTTCTTTATGTATATGTTCATGTTTCTTAGCAACATAACATACAGTGTTTCTTAATCACAAATGAAATATGCTATATCAAGGCAAGTTCATAAATTCTGTAGCAAGAGAACTTCATACCTTCAATGAGCAGCATAAAATAGCATCCTGGTGTTGCCAGAGATTCTTTAGTACTGATTCATCGCCACTAGAATCAGCTCGAAGTAACTCTGTTCCCATGTGATAACTGGAGATTAAATGCAAAAGAACATGGAATGTTAACAATCAGACAAGCACTTCAAAAACTCTGGTATATTTTCTCAATAAGTTGATAAAGGAAAAAAATTCTCAAATAATCAACAGTACTCTTACTTCTTACTGAAAATCAGAGATGCAGTAAGCCAAAACTAGCAAGCATGATCATGAATATGAAAAGCAATAACGTTGAGCAGAACAGAAGGGAACAAGTGTCGCCATGATCAAGAAATCATTAAGGCTCACAAGAAGATTATAGTTGTGAGGACCTTACCTATAGCTCTGGCAGATCCAATGCGACAATGTTACAGCTTCTGGTGAGCCTGGAGAAAGCTTGGCCCCCAGTGTTGGATTCATTCCTGTAGGAGATATTGCCATGGCAACTCGTTGGACAGACGAAACCACACTGCGAACATACTGTCGGGCCATGGTAGCCACATTGTCCTGAAGATTGTCCTCAAATGGAAATTGGAAAGCGATTGTCAGTACAGATCGTGCACTGTAACAAGAGGCCATATCTCCGGTAGCCGAGTTCCTTGCTGGGCCCACTTCGAGACTTGATGCTAGATCTAATGTTCTATGAGCGTTCAATGTATCCTGGGCATCACCCTGAATAATAAAATCACAAGTCATGCAATGTTAATGTTCAACTCAGCTCATTCGCTAAATTAAATGGAGTCGTGGATGGATAATTTACTCAACTGATTTTGATTCGAGAGGAATAATGCGAAACCCGGAGGGGAGCAAAGGTGCATCATCTGGAAACATCTCATCAATAGGGGCAAAAACCAGTTCAGAACAGGCTCCAACTGCATTCTCATCAGTGCCACTACACATCTGGAAATGATTGTTGTGTTAGCATTATATCCTTCAAGGATGTTTGTGAAGTACAGCACACGGAAACATCGAAGTATAGGCTGAAGTACCTGTAAAAGGTGAATATCTCTTGGCATAAAAGCATCTTCCTGTCCAATAGAGTGCCCTTCGAGTCTAATAACTTCAAGCATCTGTAAAGCAAAAACAAAAATGAGAAGAAGTCTCAAGTATAATATTATTTATATAATTATGCAACAAGCGTAGCAATTGAAAGAAGGAAGGAGTGCAAACTGCTTACTTCTTCATGCTCAATTGTGTGGCCAAGTGGCATTATTATCTGGCTTCCGGTAAATCTGGTAGGCCTCATCCCAGGATATGTATACGGACAAGATTTCAATGCAGAAGCTACAAAAGCATCAACATTAAAGTCCGCCCACTCTGAACGGTGCTCCCTCAGAAACCGAACCAGTACTGCAGGAGGAACATTCTGTCATGAAACAAAAGAGGTAAGTTATTCTCATTGATCCAGTTACGAGTTCATACATCGCATGTCAAGCAAAAATAATGAGGAAAATTATCATGCTTTAACATTCAAGGAATCCCGATTCTTTCCTAAACAAATGAGCCAGTTCTCCATGAAACAAGAGCACTACAGAAAGCTTCTCTTTTGAATCAAGTCTATCTATTGCCGATATGGACCAGTAACTCAGCAGGTATCACAAAAGATGATGCAAAAATGAACTTGTGAACTTCTGTTAGCTGTGTATTAACAAGGAAAAGTTAACTTGTCCACTAAAAATTTCTGGTCAGTTCAAGAAAGATCCACTATTCACCTGGAGTAGCATTGATGCTTTGGCACAAAGGATGCCTCCAAGGGACGAAAGAGGAATGGAGGTGGTGGCGAGGTTCTTCCTTGAATTGACAGCAACTATGACATCTTCAGCACCATCTGAACTTAACATTGACCAGCCATCGTCGCCGAATCCATTAATGGCATCATTGAACCCTCTGCAATATAGAAATGGCCTAATAAGGTACATGTATATGTTCTTCGGATTTGGCAACTCAAAAGAGCATAAAATTTCTACATCTCAAAGCCACACAACAAAAATCAGAAATAAACATCACCTGCATAATCTCTGGCTAAATGTTCGAAGAACAGCAGGTTGCCTTCCTAGACCATATACTACCTCGCCGCTAGTCTCTTGCGCTAATTGCCTTGCATAGCGCAGTGCCTTCACAGGAAACAGATTAAAGCATGAAATCAGTGTTGCTTCTACTGTGGCAGTAAGCTATGAAAAGTGTGATGAATGCACATTTATATGCAGTATTAAATGATAACCAAGGGCTGAACTCACCGCAATAGTCATTTTCTGTGCAACAACTTTTGACGATTCATAGAGTGGACGCAAAATCTCAGGGGCACTCCATGCCTGAAAAACATATGCAGTGAATTGCAGCTACCAAGTGAAACAGGTTCATGACAAAGATGCAGTACTATGCAAAATCTAACCTCAAGATTCAGGTGGTCAACAATATGTATGATTGATCCTCCACCGTCACACGGTCGAATCAGATATCCAGATGGAAGCATTTGAGCTCTTACAAACTGGGAAGCAGCAGTAGGATTTGGGCCAGGCCCATTACCAGATAGGGATCTTTCACAAACCTTGGTGAGGTGGGGGGAAAATTGATGCCACACACAAAAAGAAACTATCAGCAACATATACAAAATGGCACAGCTAATAGAATTCACTATTAAGAATCACAAATAATAGAGCCAAGTATCATACTTAAGTAGCAAGATCCTCAAATGTCTAGACGGGGATTAAAATGCAGCATTTAGTTAAATATGATCCAAATATTACATTTCTAGACTTTTGTTCAATCCAAAGGATTGAAAGGTTGAGATGTTAAAAGACTAGTTAAACAGGGAATGCCAGAACTAATAAAAGTGGCCAGGTAGCCTACACAAGCTCACTCTAATGTGAAGGATTGCTTACCACGAGACTACCATTGTCTAGAGTTGTTGTGTATCTCAGCGTCCATAAATCACGTGCGGGAGCCAGAGTGGTAGGAGCATATATCTGAAAGAAATGATTCATTGATCCCCTCAATGCGGTAGCCAATCAAATCAGAAGTACAACATAATAAAGATTGAAGTGAAGGTATTCACCTGTGTATACAAAAGTTCAACTGTACCACCATTTCCAGCAGGAAAGATAGTGATAACTTCAACATTCCGGCAGTCCCGGAACCAAGAAGGTCGATCTTTGAGGATCTCAGCAATCTGTAAAATATTTTAGTTAGAAAAAGCTGACAACATCTACAATCATCAAAGGACCAAGAATAGCAATGGAGCAGCAGTAATATTTCTAAATAAACTTTCCACAATTGTTTACCTTTGTTGGCTCTAAACTAACAAGACCACATGCTCGGGCTGCCACTCCACTGCAACTGTGTGAGATGGCAAAAATCCCAACTGAATCCGGACCAGGCTGACAATAGAATGAGAATATTGCCTTTTAGCCATCTGGTCAATGATACAGATGGAAATACTGAATTTTTAAAAGTAAAAAATGATTGACTAGAGTTCAACCTTCATCCCAGGCATCGGGACCCAATCGACAGCAGTTCCTGTAGCCTTAGAAAGGAACTCTGCCAAGGTTTCTTCTGCAATTGGTAGTAGTCTGCATAGAGAATAAACATGACTTAGATAAAAAAAATCAGTCCCTTAAATTGTGATATATGCCATTTATTTCCTCCAAATATACAGTATGAACACGTTCGAGAATGAACACCATATAAGTAAGGGGTGGGAAAAATAGCTGTTTGAAATTATTACCCAGCAGGATTGTTAGCATCTCTAAGGGAATGCTGAGGGGTGGTTACCACTGATTCGCAACTTACATCAGTAGTGGCCGCTGATACCTGCAGAAAACACAAGTAGAGTCTTAAGTAAGCTTAAATTAAGTCCTCTTGATCCACAAATGACTGGTGATATCTGTCATCTCACAACATTTAAGTCACGGGATCTTAAATGTTTCTTGTACTACTACACAAAAACAATGCCATATAAATTTAGTCCCAAATATAAAGTAAAACATTCCAGAATTATAAGACTGACTGATTAAAATCATGGACTCAATAGAGGTGGAATTTTGTATATCTTAGAATACACAGTGAGTAGACACTTCAGCAGAATACATCAAGTTAACAAAAAAGACAAGATATGTTTGACATTAATCTACAGTAAGCAACACATAGAGCTTTTGGACATAAAAAATAAACAAAGAATTAAGTTAACTTACACTTTGCAATTGTTGCCGCATATAGCCATTTTCACATACAAGCTGCGACACTTGTTTCTGCAAGCGGTCATTCTCCTCCATCAACAGTTTATTCATCGCAGACAACTTTCTGTTCACAGTCTGTAATCGAGAAGACTCTTTCCTTTGCTTCTCGCGACACCTGAAATGATACAAAGTTTACCCTCCATACCAAACTCTAAGCTCAATTTCCCAATCACCTAAAATTTACAGATACCCTACCACCCAATCAACAAGCCTAGGCAAGGAGAACCACAGTGATGCATTCCAGTTTATCATCACTGATCTAATTAATACAAGATTTGAGCAATACTAAACAAAGTGCAGTACAGATCAACAGTACACTATAGACATATAAAATGTATGCAATTAACAAGAAAACATAAACCAAATTTGGGAAAAACTAAACAATGACAGTGTACCTTCTGTTCTGAAACCAAACTTTGATCTGCTTAGGCTCGATATTCGACAGAATATGGCATTCACGGATCAATTGCTGTCGACGCAACGAGCTAGGCTTAGGACACTCTGCATAAACCCTCTCCAAAGCCTCAACTTGCTCCGCCGTATAACGAACATACTTTCCACTACTATCAAGATGTTTAGTAATACTACCACTACTACTCTCCCTATGCTGCTGAGCCACCATAGCCATTTTCCCTCAAATCCCAAACCCCACAATTAAAAAAATCAAGATTTTCAAAACACCCCCAAGTAGATATATTCCCTGAAACTACTTCCTTAGCAGCTTTATATATATATATATATATATATGTATATATATCTATACAGAGAACTAAGATTCTCTGAAACACAGACTTTATCTTTTTCTTTTGTTCCTTTTTTTTTTCTAGGGATCTCAGACAAGATTAAATGGACGATCTTGATTGAACTAGAAGATTCCTAGGTTCTCCCCCTTTTGGTTTCTACACAAGGCTCAAACATACACTTCACGCTAAACTTACAAATTAAGGTACAGCCAAAACTGCTCAACGAAAGATATGGCACAAAAGGACAACAAAATCAAAAAAAAAAATCACTTAAGCTGTAAATTACTCGTGTTTGATACTTTACTACACCATTTCCATTCACACAAACCTCCAAACTCCATCATCATTAAAAAAAACTTTAACTTTCTACCAATAGCCCTTTGGTTTTTGCTTCAAAACTCTCAAATTTTTGGAATCTTTAAGCAAAATTTTTTTTTTTTTTTTATGAATTTCAAGATTCTGAGCTGGAATAAATGACACGTTTGAGACCCAACCTGAATTTTCGGGTTACAAGCCAAAAATGGAGTTCTTTTTCCCAAATATCACTGAAAAAGAGATGGATGAATTCTCTTAAAGTAGACAAAACAAATCACACAAACAAACACCCTTTACTCTATACAGAAAAACAAGAACCACCCCTTCACAAACAGAATGAAAAAAAAAAAAAAGTTGCTCTGATTCTTGATTTTCTCTTCTGTTTTTATTCAACCCCAGAAGAAAAAAAAAAGGTTCAAAACATTAGTAGAAACAACCCCTTAAGATCTGAAACTGAAACAAACTCTAAAGGACATGGTTTTTTTTAGGAACAACAAAAAAAGATTGAATTTTTATTGTTTTAAGAGAGAGAGAAGTGATGTTTTTGTGTAAGATGATGAAAAATGAAGAGTGGTGGGTGGGAAAAAGGGGGAAAAAGAAAGAAAATGGAGAGAGAATGGGTGAGAGAGACAGTAATGTTTGGGAATTTTGCTTGAGTTAAAGCTTTTTGAGCTCGCAAATCGAAAATGCCTGTGTTTTTATGCTGCTATCTCCTTCTTTGCTTCCCTCACTGTTCTTCCTAGTGTTTTTCTGTTTTCTTTGTTTTTTCCTCCTCCCTTTGTTACCGAAACAATAACTTATTCAGTGTAATCTCATACGTTAAGTCACACGAAAGATAGAATGTAAAAAGGTTATTTTCTATCGTAAGTCAAGTCTGATGTAAGTTAAGTCTGACAAAGATATAGAATGTAGAAAAGTTATTTTCGATCGTAAGTGAGAATTGAACATAAAAAAGATTAACTTATCTAGTGTAATTTCGTAAGTTAAGTCTAACGAAGATAGAATGTAGAAAAGTTATTTTCGATCGTAAGTCAAGTCTGATGAGTTTTGAACATAAAAAAGACTAACTTATCTAGTGTAATTTCGTAAGTTAAGTCTGACGAAGATAGAATGTAAAAAAGTTATTTTCAATCGTAAGTCAAGTCTGATGAAAATTGAACATAAAAAAAACTAACTTATCTAGTGTAATTTCGTAAGTTTAGTCTGACGAAGATAGAATGTAGAAAAGTTATTTTCGATTATAAGTCAAGTCTGATGAGAAATGAACATAAAAAAGACTAACTTATCTAGTGTAATCTCGTAAGTTAAGTCTCACGAAAGATAGAATGTAAAAAGGTCATTTTCGATCGTAAGTCAAGTCTGATGAGAATTGAACATAAAAAAAACTAACTTATCTGGTGTAATTTCGCAAATTAAGTCTCACGAAAGATAGAATGTAAAAAAGTTATTTTGATAAATATTTAATTCAAATGAAAAATCTCAGTTGCTAAGCTGATTGATTGGACTTTCACCAATTGATTACACTTAATTTTTCATTCTTCTACTTCTAATTTTAAAAAATAAAATATCTGATATGAAATTCTAAGCTTCCATTTGATTCAAATTTGTAATTGTGACTTAAAAAATAATCTTTTCTTTCGACTAAATCAACAACATACTTAATGTAATCTCATAGTGAAGTTTAAAAAGAATAAAATGTAAAGATATTATAAGCTCTCGTGTGGCTATTAATTTTGAGTGTTCAAACATACATTTTACTTGAAATTCATTAAAAAAATTGTGAGTGAAAGTCTCCGTACTCAAAATGAGTACTTACCACACTACTATAACTATTTTTAGTGAAAGTCTCAATAACCAATCAGTTTGTCGAAACTTAAATATTTGAATCGAATTATCAATTATCAGATTAAATTTTATAACAAATAGATATTTTCATATAAAATTTTAATATTTATGACCAAATTTAGTAAGAGGATAAAACACATCAGAAATAAGAAACTATGTCATATTATAATGTAAAGGATATTATATTGTATGAATATAAAAATACAGTAACCTGCTTTAAAGTATAATAATGGAACTCCTTTTTCTTTTAAATTAATAATTATATTGTATTATATTATATTATTATTACTGTTTGGATGAATTTTCTGGTCTGTATAAACTATATAAGCTAAAAAGGGAAAAGTTCAAAGAACATCTTTGTTCATATATGGTCACAATACTGTTTTAATTGAATTATTATTATTTTTACCATTTTAATTTTTTTTAGCCAAATCTTTTAACCATTTTAAATTTTAGCATATTTTCGCTGATAAGAAAGAGAATTATTCATGTATTAAAATTAGCATAGTTAATAATTATATTATCTAAAATTTAATTGTTTTATATTTTTTTGGGATAAGGATCTGAAAAATATCTCAACTTTGATCGGATTTGCTGTTGCGATACTAAACTTTCATGAGGACCTATTACCTTCCTAGACTATATAATACCGTATTTTAAACATATATATTTGTCCACGTGGACATAAACAATAATGCAAAACTATAAATAGTAATGTGTCCACGTGGACACATATATATCTTGAAAATATACTATTAAATAGTTCAGGGGATAAAAAATACGGTATTAAATAGTCTAGGGAGGTAATAGATCCTTATGAAAATTTAGTATCGCAACAGCAAATCCGACCAAAGTTGAGATATTTTTCAGACCCTTATCCCTATTCTTTTTTTAAATCACATGTTTGACCCATAAAATAATATAATTAAACTATTAAAATATAATCTGTCTAAACAAAAATGTAAATTACAGTAATCTTATAAATAATTTGGTGATATACAAAGTGTAATTATTCTAACATTTAATTGATATTACAATAATCTCCTTAACAATATGATAATACACTATATAAGAACTTTTATACACAAATTTTGATCAGATATCTCGAGTTAGATCTTAAATATGAAATGATCTTTGTTAAAAAAATAATCTTTTTAACTTTTAAAATGAAACTTCCAAACGTGAATTTGAATTTAGAAAATGCAGATTATAGCAATATAGATACCGATTATCGAACGAAAAAATTTAAATACTATACGGAGTAGATGTACAGTAAGTGAAATGACGTATAAGACCCACGCCACGTACTGTTAAAAAGAAAAAAATGAAAAGAATGGTTGGGTCAAATCAGTCAGAAAATAAAATCTTCTGCCAAAATGCCTACTCTGCCCTTTTGTGGTCTAATTGCTCTCTGCCAAAATGGTTAAAAAGATTTATTGCCTCTTTCTTTTGTCTTCACGAGGTAGGAATAAAATCGGCATATGATAAAAAAAAGTAGGATGATTTTTTCAGATATATTGTTATTGTTATTGTTCTAGCCGAATGAGACTTGAGAAGTAGTACTAATTGGAGTGAAGGAAAATAAAAAAGACAGTTCAATGTAAAAAAAATCTTATATTTATGTAGGGCTCGAGAAAAGATCAGACCTAAAAATGTGAATGTAAATAGTTTATTGGGAAAAAGGTTCGAAATATATTCGAACTTTGATCGAAATTGCTGTAACAATCTCAAACTTTGGGCAGGACCTATTACCCCACACTATTTAATAGTGTATTTTAAAGATATATAGGCGTCCACGTTAACATCATAAATATTGCATCATTATAAATAGTAACGTATCCAGCTGGACACTTATATATCTTTAAAATACATTATTAAATAGTGCAGCGGTAATAGATTCTGCCCATAGTTTGAAATTATTTTCAGCAATTTCGACCAAAATTCAAATATATTTCAGACTTTTTTTTTAATTTATTCAAATATAAACATTAATGATTATTTTTACGATTCGAATTTGTGATAGACTACTTTAAACCATTGCTTCAAAGATCCCTTGGAAGAGGAAGAAAATAAAAATAGTGAAAGAATAATTAAAGAATTAAAAAAGAATCAGTAGCTGCTAAGATCCCGGTGGATTCTCTATAGGATCAAAGTGTTTGTGTCAGATAGGATTAATTACTTGAAGATCTGATCTTTTGTGTCAAAGGAAAATACAACTTTTTTGAATATAACCGACGAGGGCGATGGTGAAGTGATAAGTACTTTTATATTTTTAATTAGAGGTCTTAATTTCGAGGTTTTTGGAATACAAAATCGTCTTTATAAGGAAGTGATTTATTTCGCAATATGGAAATTTTCGATAGAAAGTCGAATTTAGTCAAGCTTCAATATGAGTAGTAGAGTCCGAACTTCAAAAGAATTCAAAGTGGGAATTCATCTGCTATTTTTGGTGTCTAAGTATAGTTTTGTGTGTTGTGCTTCATAGGATTTGATTAGATTTTTTAGTTCAAAATAAATAAATAATTTCATTCACCCGCACCAATAATACGATGCATAATATCATCATCATATTCTCTCCCAATTTCCTTGAATTATTGACTTTATATATATTTGAAACTTTATCTCTTGAAAATGACTTGTGTATCAACCCGCATCTCCATATTTACCTCCTCAATTACGTCACTAAACTTGCACTTCAAGTACTCTGTCTTACTCGTGCTCAACATGAACCCTTAGACTACAAAGTATGTCTCCAATCCTCCCGTACATCATGCTTGCATGTCTCATCAATCAATACTATATCGTATGTAAATGACATACATCACGACAACTCTCTTTGGATATGTCATGCCAATTCATTCATCGCCAAGACAAATAAAAAGAGGGTAAGAGCTTCACGAAAGTATTATAGTTAAATGTTTTACTATATGCTATTAATAATACTTATTTTAAGGGGTTATCGATAACTTAAGCCAGCTATTAATTTCCTTCTCTTCCATAAAATCATGGCAAGATAGAAGAGTTACTACAACTAGATACTAGTACTCAACATGTTGGTGAAAGGACAAATCAAATCTAGTTAGTTAGTAGTGATTGAATAGTGGGAAACAAATATATAGTCACATGTCCAACTTAAGGTTTTCAAGTTTTTGATTGACAACACTATACTAATTAATTTTTTAGCTAAACATGAGATTTCAATTTTTTCCTCTAATCTCTCATAGGAAAAAACAATATTTTATACAATTAATAGTACTCCCTATTTCTCTCCCATATTAATCTAGTGGGATTAGTTGGATGTGTTGCTGTTTACCATTACTTTTAATCAATTTTTTCCCTTCATAATTACACTAATTTGCAGTCAGATTTATAATTAGTAGAGTAATTAACAAGGTGGGGTTCTTTGATTTGTCTTCTTTAATTAGTTTAGAGTTTTTTTCCCCACACAAATAGCTTCTTGTTAACATTTAGTCCATTGTTCTTGACTATAAGTGGTGTTATGTCTCATTCCTTACCTTTCACTTTTGTTAAAATTTTGCTATCATTACCTTACATGTTATCTCTTTTTTCTTTGTTTTCTTCTTGTCTTGTTCACAATTACATTATAAATTTGCTCTCCATTTTCTCAATATTTCAAAGAAAGTAATATGTTTGGGGTGGGGGTGGGGTATCTTGTAACCAATTATAACAATAATATACCTAGTAGTAATGAAGTTTGGAGAAAGTGAAGTGTACATAGACCTTTATATTAATTCTGGTTAGTTCTAAGTGGTAATTGACTTAAGTTAACGTGATTATGATATGATCTTCACCTTGAATGAAGTAACAAGGCTCTAGGTCATTGTCCAACTTCCTTGTTCCCTTTTAGTATTTTTCTTTGACGATAGTTCCCTAGCTCGTCTTACATGGTTCCTCATTGTTCTAGCTTGGTCCACTTTAAAACCTATTGCACATTACATATTACCTTCATTGTTAGGAAAAATAGTCTAGTTTTTGCTCTTAATCTTTGATGAAGCTCCAATGTGAATATCACTTGAAATCGTAACAAAAAATATGAGTAAACTTAGACCACCTCTAATAATTCAAACACACGAAGCTCACTCATTTTACGTTGGAATTTCATTGATAATACTGAAAAAATACCAAACGAAATTACTAATTTACAACATTAGTATAAATAAACTAAAAACTTGGACCTTTTCTAATATCATGATACAAGGGCTACACTCATTCTCATATTATAAACTTACAATATTCATGAAAAAATATATATAAGGGTAAGAAGTGAAAGGAAAAAACAAAGGGGTTAATATTTAATTATATTAAAAGTAAAATAAAAATAATATTTGAAATGTGTTAGAAGGAATGTAAGAGTGAGGGGACCAAAAGTATAGTACTATATAATAATAATGATAATAATAATAATTGTTTGAAAATAAGAAATTAAAGTGGTTTCTTAATTCCAGACCAACACTTCCCATTATAAAAGCAATATGCGCATGATAACTATACCCCCTTTTATTCCCTCCCCCATCTCATCATTCTCAATTTTCTAAGGTTCCTCAACCCCACGCCCATCCCTACCCCAACCCCCACCACTATTCTGAACGTTCATTAACCAGATGTCTTACGTTCGAGTTTTTAAAACAAAGAGTCTTTAAATTACAAATATTTTATCCTTATAGTAAGTTGAATTAATTTAGCGTGAATTCAAAGTCTCAAATTTGAGTCATAAAAAATAGATTTTACTCTCGCGTATTCAACATGGGATTACTGATTGATGGAGTATCAGTATTTTCTTGATTCATTCTTAAGATATCAAGTCTTTCTATCCACTCACTTTAACGTGCTACTTCATTCAGATGGGTTATAATATAATTGTTCATAACACAAATTATTATAACGGTAAAACTAAATGATTTGTTAGTCATAGTATATATATTTCCGATACAATTTACACTCACAAACAATAATTGTTTAGAAATTTTTGGAAAAAGAATCTGAAAAATACTTCAATTTTGGCCGAAATTTCTGTTACGATACCAAGCTTTATGGAGGACCTTTTACCCCTTGCATTATTTAATAGTGTATTTTAAAGGTATATATGTGCCCACGTGGACACATTACTATTTATAATGATGCAATATTTATGATGTCCACGTGGACACATATACACCTTTAAAATACACTATTAAATAGTGCAGAGGGGTAAAAGGTCCTTTTCAAAGTTCGATATTGTTACAACCAGTGTTTTAAAAGGCGGGGCGTTTTACAGTATAATGATAGAATAATACAAAATTATAAAAATACATCAAAGTTTGAAATAATTACAAACATGATTAATGAAACTCATAAAAAATAAAACTGCTAACATGATTATAGAAGTATAAATAATCTAATATCTTAATTTTTGAATAATAAAAGAATCATTATTTCTAAAAATATATTTTTTATCATATTATACAATTTAACCCCCTAAAATAAAATAATAAATAAAACCTACTAGTATTATAGTAAAAACATCACTCCATCATGAATAAAAGTAAAATTACCTTCAAATAGCTAAATAAAATATGATAACTTTGAGATTTATGACAAAACCATGAAGACCAATGATAAGTGAAAAGCAAAATTTCGTTACATATTTTTAAAAGAAATGTTACGGAATGTATAATCACCTTCACAATGTTATCAAATAGTAAAGATGTGATACTACAACTTGTTATTTGAGTTACTCTCAATCTTCTTATCTCTATACATTAAAAAATTATGAAGTATCATTCATTTATAACTAAAGAGTTTAACGCATAATTTATCTAAGATTTATTAGGCAAGCACCGAGAGTTGGGCGTTGGGCGTACTTAAGGCGTACAGTCGGGCGTAAGTCTTATAGAACTAAGTGAGTCCCAACAGAGTCTTTTAAAACACTAGTTATAGCAATTTCGGTCAAAATTCAGATATATTTCAGACATTTTTCCCGAATTTTTTTTTAAAAAAAACGTTAGGACTCGAATACAATGATAGTACTAAGTGAAGTCTATTTTTTGTGAAACACTCTGCACTATTAATGCAATTTAATCCGTTATACTATGTTATTATTCTGAAGTATTTTTTAAGTTATCATATCATGCTCGATGTTTAAAATTACCTCTAGGTATATTTTAACTTTATCATGCTTGCTATACAAAATTACCTCTTGTTAGATGTTAACTTAATATGGCGATGTAAAAGTATTTACATTATTAATTCATATAACTTAAATTCCTTGCAAAAACTATTCGTCAATTACATATTTCAATTCAAATATGACAAGTAAGATGATTGTACTCTTTATTTATTGCCTTTTCTCTTGCTAAGTGACTCAAACAAAGCTAGAAAGATGTATAGAGCTGATAAAAGGGATGTATATAATACTTTTATCCCATGCAAATTTCAGATTAATCAATTTCGACCTAAATATCTTTAAAAAAAAAAAAAAGACTTATAAGGTTAAATTATGATTCTAATCTACCCTTTATCTAATACCCTTCACACTTTTATTTTTTTGTTTTTCGATTAATGTTCAATATTTACTTTAAAGTCCGATTCATTCTGATATGCAATCGAAATACTCCAAATTCATAGAGTAAAACACTCCTTATTAACGATGACTTCATATCTGATGCTCGTACCCGATATACCCACGTTATATACCATCACAAAAAAATATAAAAATATATGGAGTAAACTTTTATGTTAGCTTTTAAAATGACATCACATTTTCAAGTGCTTTTAAGTAAATGTGCATGCGTAAAAAGAGATGTCACGTGCTGCCCACGGATGACCTAGAAAACAGAAAAGCCAGCAATGTAAGGTGGTATAAAATTAAATCAATTTTATAATTGACAAAAATATAAAATCAATTATATATTATAAAAGTGGTAGTATTATTTTATTTTATTTTAGTATGAAACGACATGGCTTAACTTTTTGAAAAGCAAATACAGAAAAAAAGTTAACAATTATTTTGTACTATTTTTTATTTTTATAATAGAGTATGGTTAAGATCAATCTTTTAGATTCAATCATTGTGTATTTTATTAGGAAAAAAAATAAAAAAAAATTAGGGTTTACTTTATTTGTTCATTTTTTTAAATTTCTTTTTTTTGGGATATAGTTAGGAAGTGATTTATGACTTTCAAAGAACATTCTTATTCTAGATCCATTACATTATTGTTAGTAAGTTAATTTGTGATAATATATTCTAGTATCAAATGAAACTTTAGAAAAAGAACAAAAAAAAATAATTATGAATATTCTAGGAATATATATAAGTGGTTTAATATGTGAACAAGAGTGAAATTAGTGTGGAAAAATAAAGTATATGCTTTGGTGAATATGAATTTATACCATTTATGTTACCCTTTTTGAGAGGATATATAGTTTATATACCTCAAGAATACAATATCAAAATTTTAATATTAAGCTAAATCAGTTTAAAGATACTTTAACGTACTATGCTACTATTTTGTTTAGGCCAACTAAGAACCTATTTTTTTTAAAATTCGAAAAGCTTCACATCATTAATCTAAGAGTATATAATAGCAAGTTTATATCTATTTCTTTTTAATCAATTTAAAATACAGGTTTTTTGGCAAATTCAAAATGTTTAAAAGTAAAATAAATTGGGGGAAATGGTTTGATGGAGAAAAAAATACATCAAAAAAATATTAACATTGTTTTGAGATGTTTTGAGACGTGTAGAATACTATCTTTAGAGAATTACTCATCCACGATTATGATTTTTATGGGGTTATTGGCGAGTATTCTTTTAAACTATATTTAAAAAATTGTTAATTCACTAATACTCTCATTTTTAAGTTTGAGAATTCACTTTTTAGATTGGAAAAATAGTGCAATTTTTTTAAGTGCTTCTATGAAATCTCAATTGGTCTTTCTATTTATAGACCAACCAACACACTCATTCATGACCAATTTAATTTACTTTTTATGAAATGTTTGTCTTTACTCAATAAATTCATAAAATATTACAATATTCCAAATAACGCCATTTCATGAAATAATATAATCAATTTCGAAAAAGTATGGATTATGTTGATGAATTTGTTAATTTAAAAATCTTTCTCTTTTAACTTACTATATCATGTGATCTATTATTAATATTCACATGTATATTTACGGACTCAACATATATTGTCAATAACAATCGAATATTTGTGATCACCAAAATTCAGAGGTCGTAACTAAGAATAAAGGTCGTAAATTGACATGACATTCCACGACATTACTTATTGGGATTTGTTTTTCTAAGCTTTCCATGAAATCAGGTTGTTATACTAATCTGTCGAAATATCTCTTAATATAAGTATTATTGCATATTTTAAGCTAAACAAGCACAATTTAAAAAAAAAAAAGAAGTTACATTATTAAGAGATTTATAAATTTTTTTATTAACTTTAAATTAAATATAAGACTTTGATGTAGGTACAATAATATACATAAAAGTGATTATTTCATTTAATGAAGCTCTTACCAAATCACTTTTTTGTTTAGACTCACTATAGAACTAATCCAACTAATTAGTCGGCTATTAGTATGAGTTTTCAACTACACATTAAAATTTAAATGCACCCCCTTTTATGGTTCAAAGTCTTTGGCCATCCATATATAAAACAATTTTTTCGATGTGAATCTAAATTATTTGTTAAACTAATCAAATTTGAATATAAGATGATAATTTTAAAAAAATTTATAATGCGATGAATGTGAATGCTGGTGAGTGTGAAGAGATGCATTATGTTTCTGGTTCGATCCCTTAAAATGTTAAGGTTCTTGATAAGAATCGAATGGAGCTACCCTTTTCAAAGAGAGAAATTCTAAATCCAACATTGAATAAGAAGTACTTTACTTCATTAGTGAACTTAATTATTAGATGCAAATTAAAATTAATCGAATCAGTATACTACACTATATCAAATGATTAAATAATATAGAGGGACATCTAGTTTGACCAATCCATGATGAGATCATTGCTAGTACCACACAGACATTACATAAAGTTTTTGCTCTTGTCCATGCTGACATTTTTTGATTTGATTTCCAAGAAGGCTAAGAATTCAACAAAATTAGTTGACAAAGTTATACATGCTATGATTGAAACTTCTTCTTTTCTTTGAAATTGCTATAATTGTTGAAAGCTTGAATTCAACTCCACCCTCTAAAGAAAACTTGCTTTTGTTTCCACCTCAATCCCAAAAAAACATTAAACCAAGTGCAAATTACATCTAAGATTTCAAAGTAAAAGAATCTAACCTTTTTGACATTTTTTTTCTTCATGTTTGTAAGTACTTATTTAAAATAGGATACTCTTTTGTTATGTGGATAATGCAAAAAATACAAAATAGTGAGAGCATTGGTCCTTGTTAGTTCAATAGTTATGTCCAACATATTGAGGTTAGTGTTCAAAACATGTATAACAAAAGTAGTTTCTAAAACATCTGTCTAAACTGTATTATTGATAAATATCATAGGAAATTAAAAAGTTATTTTCTCGCACCCTCCTTCGCTAGGAGATCAACAACTTAATTTTGCTTCATGTATGTGAAGTTGGTTGCTTAATTTCCCCGTGTCTTCATTAAAGTAATGCATAATAAATTTGGTGTTCATTTTGAAATATATTAGTTACCTATGATGAATCTAAATTATTTTAAACATAGTAAGTCATATTGAACAACTCACATTACAGCTTTGTATAATAACTAACTAATTCAATAAGAGTATCATTGCAAATTTTGTATTATTATGTCATATGAGATTCAACATGTTATGTTTCTCCTTTTATCAATTTGTGATATGACAAAACAATTGAGGGAAATTTCAAAAAACAAGAATGATTATATGCAAAGCAACATGTTAAAAAAGATGGTACCTAAAGAAGTGTAAATTTGTTGAGAGAATGTCCCAAAATGACATGACATATTTACAAAGATTGACTAGGAAGGACCATAATAGGGACAATATGAGTTCCTATTTCTTTCTTGTACAATCAATGTTTTATGATGAGGATTGCCCAAAGTCAAACATAGGTTTTTTTGTATTTTTCTTTTTTTACAATCTTAACTTTAGCTTTTTAGATAGATTGATGGGATTAACATTCTTCCACTTTGTCCCCCTTGTTTTCTCCCCCCCCCCCCCCCCTAATTAATCTTTATCACAATTTATACATACAATTCAAATTTCGAAAGTCAAATAGTTTAACCTTGATCGTAGAATCAGGACTGGAAAATTTGAAATGAAATTTACATATTTGGAAATTACAGAAGGCGAGTGACCTACTGGACGAAGGCAACCAAGGAAAGATATATACTATAAGTCACAGTAATCGACATTTCAGAATTTCTGAAAGATAAATGAAAAAATTATAGTAAAGGAAAGATTTGTTTGAATTTCAAAATTCGAAAGGTGTCAGATATATTGAGTCGGAAGGATTATTTATTTATTTAAAAAAAAAATATTTGTAATGGGTGGAGGGTTCACATCTTTACTTTTGCCAAGAGCCATTCCTTTTCTCATAGAAAAGGAATAAAATCCAGTGCTTCCTTAATTCCTTTTTGGGCCCCACTATGGTCCAATCAAAGCCCTTACCTTTAAGTGGGCCCAATTCTATCTGGGCCTATAAATGGGCCCATCTTGCGTGAATCAATAGAATGCTGAGTTGGGTTGGTGTTGCTGAAGTGCAAATTTGGGCCCACCATTTACACATTGGATATGACATGCTTGTTTATCACACTTTATATTGGCCATTTCTGATGGACCCTCGATAATCTTATCCCTATCACGTGAAGGTAAAAATATCATTTTTGATGAACCCTTGATAATAACAATACAATAATATATACTCAGTGGAATCTCATAGGTGGAGTTTGGAAGAATGAAGTAAATGCAGATCTTACCTCTATCTCGTGTTTGGTAGATAGGCTGATTTTTTTCAATAAGTAACAATTTTGAAATCACATTCTAAAGTTTTTTATGTGACTGAAATTCAGATATTTTCTGCTTAAATGTACAAGTAAAAACGACTCTAAACTTAATTCAACCATATGAAACTTCAGACATTTGTTTTAAAGTGGGTAAACTTGTAAATTTTTACACATTTGAAATATAACTTAAAACGGTGATCTCAAAATTGGCTAGATGTGAACTACGTCCATTTTATACCTTATTAACTTTCGTAAGAATAACATTCACTGACCACTTTTTGATTATGTCATTATATTAAATCACAAACTTCACGAGTAAAACTCTACGATAATATTCTAAAATTTTACTTCTGAAATTGAAATTCACTAAAAATAGCATTTACTGATCACTTCTTGATTATGTTATTCTATTGAAATAAAAATTTCAAGAGAAAAACTCTACGATAATATTCTGAAATTTTACTTGTGAAACTGAAAATCAATAATAATAACTATTTTAAAATTATAAGAACTATAAAGTGATCAATTTATAAAATTTACCTTCCGACCATAAAGCTTAAGTCCACTAACCATTAAATATGGGGTAAAGAAATCAGGTAAGGATCTTTTTGTTAGAAAAAATATCATTTGTCCCTTATTGACTTATTGTTATATTAATATAATTATATATAATAAAGTGTTTTTAAAGGGAGCATATACCAATTTTATATTATTTCACTCATATCGTTAGAAGTTTTAGATTGAATGCTTAAAATTCTTTTAGTAATAAAGTTGTACTGAGTTTTTTTTTTTTTTATGATTTTATATATATATATATATATATATATATTACTGTTCTAGGCTTCTCTCTCAGGATTTATAGCATGCGCTGAAAGGTATTAAGAATATATCGCTTTTTTTTTTTTAATTGTGTCAAAGTTTGTAAAAATGTAATTATAAAGATTCTAAGCTACATACTCATTATTATTTTTAAAAAAATAATAATTTGAATTGAATATTCATATTCATATTCTTTCACTTTTTTTTTATATTAAAATACAAATTTTTGAATCTTTTACATTTATGGTGATGAGATGAAATTGCAATTATTATAGTGACCATTATATTGGTTTTGGGATCCATGAGGAAAAAGACATTTTGTAGTGTTTCATGTAGTGTTACCTAAGATTTTAATACCTTGACAGATGTCACTCTATTAGAGGTGGCTGTAGTATGGGAGCCCATGCATAGCAAGCTTACACACAAGTTTTGGGTTCGAGCCCTTACACAAATTTAAATTTAATCGAGCCTCAATACAAGTACAATACACCGAGTGAAAACAAACAAACAAACAAACAAAAGTATAGCAATCATAAAAAAAAATTTCAGCCATGTTTAAATGAAAGAATATTTTGATCAAATTTTACTTATACACTAGAATACAACTCTATTTGAAGTTTACATTAATCAATTAAATACATTACAAGGACTCGATTAAATTTGGATTCATATCATGAAGTTCCACAGTAAGGGTGAAATGCTTCCTCATAAAAGCGACTTTGTAGTCCATACCCAACAATTTTGATTCTTTGAACTCGAGACTTCTGGTTAAGAATGAAGGAGTATTGTCCACAAGTGACAGATGGATGATAAATTTGAAGGACAAGAAGTAGCTTCATACATAATAAATGAAGAACACAGCTCAATTACCAAATGAGTATTCTCATGGTTCAATCATAAAAATGGTCCAATTTTTTTTAAAAATGTTTCGTATATTATTGTTACAAGGACAATAGAAGTTATGATTAAATATTGGACAAATGTTGCAATAT
Organism: Solanum gracilifrons; assembly: GCA_029582605.1. NCBI lineage: Eukaryota > Viridiplantae > Streptophyta > Magnoliopsida > Solanales > Solanaceae > Solanum > Solanum gracilifrons. The sequence goes on along the minus strand of JAJOOH010002162.1, from coordinate 10,006 downwards.
ATAGGGGTCCATAGACCATACATTGCTTCTGTTTGAATTTAATAGCCAAAGAATTTATTGCTACTTAACCATAATGTACTGTGCTATCTTTCTAGGTTTGTGTTAGAAGATTTAGACAGAGTCGCATTTGATTAATATGTTGTTGTTCTATCCTTTATTTGACCAAGTAGGTTGAAAAATTTATGACTTGTTCTTTGATTTAAATGTTTGGTTTTGTAATATTACGAGAGTACTTCAGAAACAGTCTCTCTATTTTCACGGAGTAGTGATAAGATCTATGTACACTCCAGTAAGTTCTTGTTGTTGTTGGTGGTTCTACAGGGTTTGCTAGTAAGGTAGTAAGTGATTTGAAGTTTTCGAGCTCGGAATTGAACCCAAAGCTCTGTAATTATAGTTCAATACTGAAAGGGTGTATTGGTGCAACAATAAAAGTTATTGTCATGTAGTTAAGAGTTCATAAATTCAAATAATCATCAAAACAATCTCTAAGAGAAATGCAAAGTATCTTGTTGTTACGTAAGGGGAGCTTTGACATAACGATAAAAGTTGTTATGTGATCAAAGAGGTTATGAGTTAAGCGTTCATATCATGAAAATAAGTTCTAGTAAAAATGCTAAGGTAAAGTTGTATATAATTAATACACCTTCATAAGGTCTAAACATCACCCTCCTCGGACCTTACTTGTGGGTTTACATTGTATCTCTGTTGTTGTTGTATCGTAGCTGCATCAAATATGAGTTTGGATAATGGAACAACATACGCAGTGTAATCCCACGAGTGAGTTATGAGAAAGGGAGGATCGCATGTAGACCTTACCCCTACCTTTGTGAGGTAGAGAGGTTCCCGGTAGGCTCTCGGCACAACACAGCATGGAACAACATGCACAAGAAATAGAAAGGAACATTGAAATAGGAAAGGGAACAAAAGAAAGCAAAATTATACTAGTAGATACAGAAATGTTAACATAGATATCAATAGCTTAACTATGTCCAAAGTTACTATCATTCTCTGAACTTCCCAAGCATTTCATTTCCCTTTGTTTGTTCAAGCACCAAGCACTAAAAGAAGACAACAAAAATGTTTGACGTAGGTATTGGTAGATTCAAAGGACCAAGCCACTGTCATAAACTGAGCTCCTCCAAGCACTTCATTGCCGTTGATTCATCAACCTCAGTGCTAGCATTGGTCCCAGTTTCCTTGGGCTGAGCTAAGGGCCTGCTTGGAGCAGTTGTAGATCGTGCCACAGTTTCCTCAGGCTGAGCTGATGGCCTGCTTAGTGTAGTAGTAGCATGTGCCACAGTTTCCTTTTTGACTGGTGGAGCAGCATATACCGGGATAGCCTGCCTAATACAGACAGGTGGTGCAACTCGAACTGGTCGGGCCTGCATCATTTGAGCTGGGCATCCGGTAGGTTGTGGACGAGGTGGTGCAGAGAAAACTGGCACGGCTGTTCTAATTGTAACAGGCGGAGCAATACCATGGTAAGGTGTCCTAGTATATTGTCTAACTGGCATATATGGAGCAGGAGATATTCGGGTGGAAACTGTGCGGCCTTCTGATGAGGAAGCTGGTGATTGGGGCAGCGGCTGTGATAACGAGGAATGGCTGTCATTTATTATCGTGGAGGATGATCTGTAACGATTAACTGTTTTCGGGCATATTAAGGGGAGGATTTTGGATGTGGTGACTGCAGGACGCTGTGGACTTGATGGTCGAGGAGATGGAATTGGAAACTTCTTCTGGAATGGTATTGGCACCTTGCCGGATTTGGCCATTTCTAACTGTTCCTTCAAACGGTAATTCAGTAAGGCTCTTGCTATTCTGATCTGTTCCTGCTCGTCGTTGTTCTCCAGTTCAGATGATAAACTTGCATCTTGCTGTGCCACTGTAAAGAAACAAACCTTTTATTGCCCGCGAAACTTGTTCCACATTTTCAGAAAGAAGCAATTATGTAAATATATTTATAATATGAAGTAGCATAATGAGGAGCTAAAGGAAGTTTGTACTAATAAGGAATCATCAGAAACAGAACACATTTCCATGATGGATGAGCCAACCAGAAGCTCTTAAGTTCTGATAGGCGGGTCGAAAAAGCAACATGAATCTTAAAGACGAAAATGTAAAGTGAGGTGGCATTTGGATTTTCGTTTAGGTTTAGATGTTGAAAAGCAATTTCGGGTAAAGTGTTTGGATTAGTTTAAGCATAAATGTATCAAGGACATTTGCGTTGGTTTAGTGTGAAGATCTGTCTTTGGATGTTTATGCATCCCAGTCTGATTCCCAGTCAAACATGTTTAAACCATAAGGCCAGAATGTACAACAACAACAACATATCCAATGTGATCCCACAAGTGGGGTCAGAGAAGGGTAGAGTGTACGTAGACCTTACACCTACCTTGTAAAGATAGAATGTACAGTTCCCGCTATTATATTTTTGGTAAATGTTTATTTTCATCAATACTCCTTAAGCCAAAAAACACTACCATCCTTTCAGGATTAACCTGAATCTCACAAGTTATTCTATATATCAAATGAGCATGAGAATATGAGATATAAGCAATAGGCTGTAGATGCAACAGTATAAGCTGCTCATCTGATGAGCTAGAGAATTTTCTTGCGGGCAAGAGGTGAACGGATAAGACTCTACATGAAAGGTTTGGTGGGAATAAAGGAAATAAACTAGTTGCCTTCTGTATTGACCTTTTTGTATCCACCCCCCTCCCCCCTCCCCCCTCCACCTTTTTTTCCCAATTCTTGTTGAAATTTTCAATCGAAAATCAGACTGAGCAAGTTAACACAAGCAAGAAAATCTGTTAGCTGAACACTAGCTAAGAATCAGATGACTGCATGTATTACAAGGAAAAGGAAACTGTGCCGCAGCTTTAAATGGAAGAACTCACGTATTCTAGCATCTCAGTATCTAACACAAGCAAAATTCACGTTGCTTACTAAGGTAATTGATAAGAATCTTTTAAATAGTTCATCTTATTATCTATCCCAGGCCTGATTGACAATTAGAATACTACTTCCTTTCTTTCTTCCCCTTGTCCTATTTCTTCTACATTAACATATTGTGTGCAAAGGTTACAGTGGCTAAACCTCCAAAAGACGAAGGAGAACGATACTGCAGTATTTGAATATATAAAAATTAGCAGTGACATATACAGAACCTTTTCCTCTCCAATTGCTGATACTTACAAGTTACAGATACTGTATACACTTGTAATAAAAGGGCATCCAGGTACACAAAGCATCCTGCATTCATGCAGGGTGCGGGGAAGGGTCTCCCCAAGGGGGTGTGATGTAATGTAGGCAGTCTGCTTTGACACAAGAATGAGCGGCTCAATACACAGCTCAAATCCATGACCTATTGGTCACACAGAGACAATCATATACCCTAGCAATACAGAACATAAAGAGACCACAGGAAAGACACATTTTTTCCGGAATAAAAAGGAGCAACACGTATGAACCTACTACCACACAAATTCCGTGCACCATTACACAGATTATGAGCAGCATATGCAGAACATATTGACTATAAAACTCTGCGCAATTACTCAAAGTAAATATTATCTTGACGGAGTGGGAGCCTTACATTGTTTCAACGATGACCAAGCTGCCAGGGCAGCGTTCTTCTCAGCTTGCTTTTTGTTCTTGGCAGGTTCACCAGTAAATGTGATTCCAGCCAATTCTACCGTTCCTGTAAACACGGGTTGGTGGCCAAGTCCTGACCGATAGGTTGTGTACTGAGGCAAAGGAGCTCCGACTCTTTGCGCTATCTCTTGTAACAGATTTTTATAGACGCCTGTTTCATCCTACAAATGAGTTCATCCAACAAAGAAAACAACAGAACTTCAGCAATGTCATCAAACCAGCGACTAATAGTCATCACGAGAAATTAGTGTCTTATACAATGAATAATTCATTGTACAAACAATGCTGCAGTATAGGGTGTGTTCGGTACTGAGGAAAAAAAGCATTTTGCTGAAAATGTTTTTCAATTTTTTCATGCTTGGTTGATCAAAACTTTTTGAACATTTTCTCAATGAAAACAATTTCCTTGAAAATGAGGAAAATAACAAGTTTTACAAGTACCATTCCACATTTATTGTGTCCTCCCCACCACCCCGCACCTGCACCCCCACCCGTCTCCCGTAGTGATTGTCTAAGATTATATACATATGCATATAGGATAATACTTTTTTGCTTACATACTGAATACAAGCCCACTTATTTTCCTGTAAAACATTTTCCAGGATCCCTTGAGATACCGAATCTCTACATAACTAGTATGTGATCCAAATCAATTTGCAGGAGTATGTTCAATGAGGTGGAAAAACAGAGTGAATAATTTTTCTACACCAAAAACTTTCACTAGCCTCGAGTTAAATTAGTATCTGTCAAGAATCACCATATCAAAGAAACTGTTCATTTAAATAGTCTCACATAAAATGAAGCATATGCCAATTTTATACTTCCTTTGTTTCAATTTGGTTGTTGTACTTTTCTTTATCATTTGTTTCGAAAAGAATGTTGTTTCCTAATTGGCAACTCTTACATAACAATATCACACATAGACATGTTTAAAATCACAAGATTAAAGGACATTTTGGTACATTACACATATATTAGTTAAAGATACCACAAGATTCAAAAGTCTTTATTTATTTTCTTAAATTCCGTACCAAATTAAACTAAGACAAACAAATTAAAACGGAATGAGTATGACATTTATGGAAGTGGACAGTCACATGCAGATGCTTCTTCCAAGATATATAGGGAGACAAATGCCAAAAATATGAAGCTTAGCTAAATACTTTTTCTCCAATTGTCATGCTGAACCAAATACCTTAAACTTAGGGGGGCGTTTGATCATAAAAATAGTTGCATTTGGCCATGAATAGAAATTGAATTTGTTTTTAAATTTTTGTGAGTAATTTGGAGTGGAAAAATAAGAAGCAAAAACGGCTTTTTGGTGTAGTTGAATTCCGGAATTTTATGGCCAAACATGATTTATGGAGTTCAACTCCAGAAAAAAATAAAAAACAAAAAAGTCATGGTCAAACTCCCCCTTAATACCCAATAGTATTATTATTATGTCATATACTTGCCCTCAATATTATAAATTATATGAATGAGCAAGAGTTCACACACATGATAAAAGTCAACAATGCCCATGTGTTCAGTCTCTGTCATACTCCATAAATATAGAAGCAATTCTAGATTCAAATTAATTAACCTCTGAACTTCCACACATGTGCCAAACTCAAAGTTTGCCACATTCATCTTTTTTAATAAAGGTAGTGACCGGGGCAGCTTGCGACACCTTGACTATTCGAACGAGTACCTAAGCACACGACATAGAGGCGGATCAAGAATTTAAACTTTATGAATTCAGAATTCTAGGATGGAAACCTCAAGTGCAATTTCTTGTACGTATTTAATGAATTTTGTAGTACATGATTTGGGCTACAACTACTAGATTCAGTCAAACACGTATCATGAATGCTACCTCCGCCCCTGCATGCAATGGGTAACTACATCCACTAAGATTTAGACAGATGAGCTAAGTAACTTTGTCCATCAAAATTCAGATAGATGGGAAGAAATCACCTGAGCTTAGACAGTTGCCCCGAATGCCACCACCACTTTCTTATAAGTGTGGTGGCAGACGCAACTTGCAACACCTCAAGTATCCGACTAAGTACCTATTACTTCCTATCAACACATGTAACAGATAGCTCTGTCCATCAATATTTAGGTAGATGAGAGGAAATCACCCCGAGCATACGCGGTTTGTCACATTCATTAACCCAATGCAATAATACTTATTTCAACAAGTTAATCAAGTAGAATATAAATTAATTAGTAGGAACTCAGTAATTTTTAATCATGTCTTAATCACATAAATATTAATTATTTCATAATTTATATCTATTAAACACAATTCAAATGTTGACTGATTCCTACTACCCAAATTTGACAGGTCTTATCTACAATTTCCACACTTATTTATTATAGGTCTTTAATAATAAAATAAATACTGTAAGGTAGGTAGCAAAATTTAATATGCAAAATCACTTGGGATAAAAAATAAAAATAAATTAAAACTTATAAATATATATATAATAATTAATTACTAAAATACCCTCATTTAAGGAAATTAATTATCAAAACAGTACAAGAAGACCCAAAACAGCTGTTATGCAAATGTATAAAGACAAGAAAACCCATATTAATTATGGTCCCTCCAAGAAACTTCCCATTAGAATTTTTTTTTTCTTTTTCCCACTACATTCAATTACCCAACTTTTCTAAATAAAAATATATATATATATATCACCTACATTTTAACAAGTACATTGGTAAATTTATACCAAACAAAGTAATTTAATTTCGTAGTTAACAATTAAAGTGATAATATTTATATAATTCTCTTTTGGATGGTCGAATTATATAAATTTTGATTAATATTTTTAAATATATTTACTCATTAAATTGACATGAGAAAAATTGAAAAATTGTACTTCCTCCGCTCATTCCATGTGACACTTTTTCTTTTTTAGTCGATCTAAAAAAGAATGTCACCTTACTATAATTAAAAACAATTAAACTTTAAAATTCTCCTTTTTACCCCTGCTGAAATGATTATCTCAGATCACAAGTTTCAAATTTTATTTTTTTTCTTAAATACCTTTGTCCCTAATAACTTGTCCACTTTTTCTTTTTCAGTTGTTCCTAATTACTTGTCTATTTTGACAAATAAAAAAGGACAAAATTTTTTTACCTATTATACCATTAATTAATTATTTTGAAAAATGTAAAACTTCTTAAAAATCTTATGTTTTTAATTCATCCATTTCATAATTAATATGGGTAAAATGATAAACTCGCTATATCAATCACTATTTTTTTTTAATAGATGTGTCAATTCAAAAGTGAACAAGTAGTACCATATCAAGTCGTAAAATGTAATGGAGAAGTAATACTTATCTTAAAATTGTTTAGTATTTAAACTTTAATTCGTAAAATATTGAGTTAATCTATCCAATTTAGTCACTAAAAGTAATCAATTTAACTCTCGTAAAGTCAAACATGACATTACAAGCAAATGTGTGTACTTGGTTTCGATTTAGTCGGCACTCAAATGCGAATATCTAAAACTAGGACAAAGGACATTTTGGTCATTTCAATACCATTAATTTCCCCAACTAACCTCATAAACCGGAGTCATTAATTCCGGTCCAGAGCTCGAAAAAGGACGATAGTGCGCACATTAACACAGTCAACACTTACGGCGCACATTAGCAACACTCCGGCGGAGAAGAACAGCAAAAATGCCGCCGGAACCCTAACGGTACAGCAATAAAAGACGAATCTAAATATATATACACACACATATATATATATATACTTACAAGTATACGTGCAGCTAGAGAGTGAGAAGGACCACGGTTAGATAAGGCGTTAAGTGCAACTTCAGCGGCGGCGTGTTCAGCTTGCCGGAGTGTTGAGCAGTAATGAGGGCTCTCAAAACTCTCGCCGCTAAAGTTAACGACGGCCTTAAAGCGCGGCGCGTGATCAGGACCTTCTCTTATACATACATAAGAGGGCAAATTGAAACAGCTCCTCTGTGCTAACTCCTGTAACTGGTTCTTGTACATCTCTATCCCTAAATACAGAAATGGATAAATGGGTCGGGTTTATCGATGAAAATGGATAAATGGGTCGGAACAATTTCTGGTTTCAGATGGGTTTTTGATGTAGTATGAGATAGCTAAACATGGCTGAAAATGGGTCGGATTTTTTTGGGGATTTTGGGTTTTTTCAGATGGGTTTTTGATGAAGATATGTGAGATAGACCAACATGGCTGAATTTTGTGATATGAATGTTGAAATTTTGTGAAAGATGAATGAAAGAGAAAAGAAGTAGAAGAAAATGAAGAAGTATTAATGAAAGAGATAACAAAAGCTTTGAATTATAGTGGGGGAAGAATTAATGGTCTTCTTTAGTTATTGTAAGCTTTTTGGTTCTACCAAAGTCAGGAATAATAATGAGGGTAAATGGATCGCGGTGGAATGAATAAGATTGTTTTATGTAGATTTTGAAGTAAAAAATTGGAAATTTGAGTTTTTTATGTTGGGATTTAAAAATTTTAAAGTTGGGTTTAGACATGCATATTATAGCAAAAAAAATTTAAAGTTTTGTAAGTAAAAGATGACTTTTGAAAATATTTAAAGATCAAATTTCATGATCTGATATTTGAATATTGACTTGAATTCTATATGATGTGGTAAAATTCGAATTCAACATCTTATTCGATAACAATGAGATTCGAATTCAACGTCTTACTTGTTTTGTGATGGATATTTGAATATCATTTTGAATATAAAACGGTATTTATAATAAGCAAATGAGCTTCAAATTATATTTTTATTGAACTACTAGAAGTCAATGTCTTAACTGATGACGATGAGATTCGAATTCATAGTCTTACTCCATCATGATGGATGTTCAAAAATCGTTCTAAACATAAATGATATTACAATAAGCAAATGAGTTTCAAATTGTATTTTTACGATATGAATTTAAATTAATCAAATTAGAAAAAATAATAATAATACTTCCTATGTTTCATATTAGTTAATCATTATATTAAAAATAGTTATCTCATATTAGTTGATCACCTTATTAAATCAACAAAATATTAATTAAAAATTTCATATATTACCCTTTCAATTAATTCATTTTGAAAGAGTTCATTATTTATATAATTTCAAGTAATTTTTAAAGGGTGAATTAATAAAATTATATTTTTATTTATAAATTTTTAAATACCGTGTAAAATAAAAGTAATGAACTAATAAAAGACGGAGAAAATAGTACTCTATATGTTCAATAATAGTTGTCTAATATTGACTTGACGCACCCCTAATGAAACAATAAATACTAGAAGTAAATAGTAATATTACTGTTTTATCTTTTGACTTTATTAAATTTAATGTTTTGAGAGATGTGTTAGATGATAAATAGTATTCCCTTTATCCTAATTTATGTGACTTACTTTTCTTTTTAATCCGTTCAAAAAAGAATGACACATTTGTATATTAAGTAACAATTAACTATAAAATATTTATTTTATACTTGATAAATTGATTTACAACCATACAAATTTCTATTATTCATTTTGGACCATAAATTTTAAAAGTCTTTTTTTCTTTCTGTACCGAGTCAAACTATCTCACATAAAATGAAACAGAAGAAATATTTAATAACAAAAATAAAATGAATATAAAAGATAAATTAACTCTTAATTTTTTAAATTAAATAAATATTATTGAAGAACTATTTTTAGTATAGCGAACAGGTTCAATTTAGGGAGTATGATTGGGGATGGGTACTTGGGTAGGGGGTAGGAGGTGGGTGGAGAAATGGGAGTCAACTTAAAGTTAGGGCCTTTGCATGGATGTGATTCTGTCTAACAAGAAAAAAGCTATCTATACTCTGTATGTGTTAATGGGAACCTAGATTTTCACAATTTTTGTCAGCCTTCAAAGTGGATTTTCCACTTTCTCTTCATCTTTATTTATTTTTCTTAGTGGACTCTACTCTATTGTCTTCATTGTGGAGGATAACTATACTCTTATCTTTATTCAATTTTTTTTTTATCTTTATTTAAAATTTATTATTTCTATTATAGTTTGATTAATTCAGATTTAAGTACGATAGAATTTAGTATTAAGAATGATAGTTTTAATATAATTTTTTCATACTCATATTTAAATTTTTAATAAGTGTGGAAGACTTTCAATCATCTCATCAAACTAAATTATATAGTATTCTTTTTTGTTGATCTTTTGACTAAGTGGAAGACAACTTAACATAGAGCATGATGTAAGGTTTTGAAGAAAAATAATCTACTCAAAATCTCAATAAAGTTTTTAATGTGCTTTAATTTTTATTTAATTTTTTTTTTGAAAAAAGAATTTGCTTAAGTAAATT